>PVJH01006272.1:0-44790 GCA_004026705.1 Nesogale talazaci
AAAGGTCAGTGGTCCAAATCCATGATCAGTTTGCAGAAGAATAATGAGTCAGTCTACCTCAGTAAAGGTTAACCATTTCAGAAACATGCATGCAACATTTCCACTCAGCAAAATTTCTATGAGAAGAAAGTAAGTCACTTAAAGGAGGTAGATAATAGATATCCCATTTCTTTGTTTCTACATTTAATTATCTGAGCATTATGTGAGCATACACATAATTCAAGACCTAACAAGTATGCTGCACTTGAAGAAAATATTGCAGAATAATGAACAGTTAGGAAATATGTACTATGAATATATTATTATCCATTTATTTTATCTTTAAATTCCATGAAGTAGAAAAGCAAGTAGAGAAAGTATTTCTTTAAAAATGAATTTGATCGGGCTGAGCCCCGGTGGCGTAAGTGGTTGAGTGCGGAACTGCAGCCCGTGGGCTTGGCGGTTCAAATCCAGCGGCAGCTGGATAGCGCCCACGACCACCAGAGGCAGTGATGCCCACAAAAACCAAAAAAAAAAAAAAAAAAAAAAATGAATTTGATCTTAAACATTCAACATAAATCAAGACAATTGTATAATGCATCATGAAAAAGAATAATGAGTTACCAGTCAATAATTTGTCTAATTATTTTAATATATGCTCATGATTATCTATTTAAATGTCTTTTGAAAATATCCTGTAATGGAATTTGTATTATTATTTTCTTGAGGATAAAGCAACCCTATTTAGCATACTGATTTTATATCTACTTAATTATTAATTAATTATTAATCAATTATTAATTATGAGGCATGCTGAATATATTCAGATATGAAAATACATTTACTATAAATTTTTATTTACAATATTCATTATTTATTAATAATCTCTGATCAAATTTTTTGAAGTGACATGAGCATGGTTCTCTTACTTTGGTAGGAGAAACCAAATGCATCATTGACGAATATTTTTATATTCTAACCCTACATATCTCCATCTATTTCTGTAGGTAGATCATAAATAAGCTTATTGAAAAATAGAAAAATAAAAATAGAAAAATAAATATCAATATATATTTTTCACTCACATCTATCCTATATGATAGAAAGTCTTACTGTAGTTTGTGAAATATAAGTGATAGTATGAAGATAAATCTTTATACCATTTTTTCAGAAATTTGACATTTCATAGCTAAAAATATATAACAACTTTATAGAAATTTGACTTCATAGCTAAAGAGTGGAACAGCACATAAATATTGATCAACAGCTATAATTCAGACAAAAAAGAGAAAACTTAAAATTAACACTATAGGGCTGGAGCCCCGGTGGCATAGTGGTTGTGCACGGGACTGCGGCCCACTGGGTCGGAGGTTCGGTTCCAGCTCCACGGAGCAAAGGCTGGGCCTCCTACTCCCACCACCAGAGAGCAGTGATGCCCACAAAAAAAAAAATTAACACTATATTGAGATGTTGCACAATTTCTTGGGCTAGACAATAATTTCTTTAAAAAATGAAATAATTAAAAGACCTTAAATGCATACTATGTGCAAAACAATGTCTGTAAAGATGCAAGCTTACTTTGCTGTCATTTTGCTTTATTTGATCCTGCAATTGCTTTTACCTTTACTAAGCTCTTACTGTTACTACTTAATTATCTTTAGAAATTCTATTTATAAATTTTCCTACACAAATTGTGAGACCAATGAGATAAATAATTATAATGATTGTTATCTTCTAAACTATTGCTATCTTCTAAAAACTGTCAAATAGTAGGAACTTCATAAATCATTGAATTAAATAAAGTTTGTGATACTATTTACCTCCCCAAAGTGACAAATAGATTAGCAAAATTAGATCTGGACATGTCATTAAAATATGACTTTTAGAAATGAAGTCAGAATCTTTTAATTACCTTTGATAATTGTATATTTAATGATTTTAATATAGATAATGAAGGACAGATCAAGTTGATTAAAATAAATCTCTCTTAGACCATGTCATTACAAGTTTTAATTCATATAAAAAGAATCTGTGTGATCAGAATAGTTTTTAAATTAGTTTAAAGTGCTAAATATAATTTCTTTAAAATTAGACCCAAAAGTTGCTACTGAGAATAACGAAGAGCATATTTTTAAAACTTCTAATTAAAGTTGAACTGCTAAAAATGTCACTGTGTTGATGTTTATAATATTCTTGGAGAAACTTGATTTTTCATAGCTACAGATAGAACGTTCTCAAAATCTATCTGGAAACCCACTGCCATCAGGTCAGATCTGACTCCTAACTACCACAGAGAGGGCTTCTAAGACTTTCAGTGTGCGTGAGTGCACACAGCCTGAAAAGTACAGCATGGGACACCTGGTGAGTTTGAAACCTTGAACTTGCAGTTAGCACTGATGCTAAGGCGCCTTCTCCTCCGAGATAAGTCATGGTCATTTAGCCAACTCCAACTCAAAATAGAACTTTAGAGACCAGAGTGGAACAGGTCTTTGGGGTTTCTGAGGTTGCCAATCTTTCAGAGGAGAAAGATGCATGGTTCTCACGCAGAAGTGATCGTGGGTTCAAACTGCTCTCTTTGTTATTGGTAGCCTGAAGCATAACCCACTCTACCAACAGCTTCTTCTCAATCAGAAGAGTAAATAAAAATTTAAATTTTATCTATATTATAAAAATATGATATGTATTCCTGCTAGCACAAAGAGAAGCGACTGCACTATTTAAACTACTGATTGAATTACCACAAACTCTCATCATTCATTTATGAGTCTGTAATCAAACAACATACTCCCCTGTATAAATATTCAATAAGAGATGTGTGAACGCATGCAAAAACAAAACCAAAAAATTCCTTTGCAGATTAAGTCGTGCTTGAGACAAATCAAATATGACCTTTGCATTTAAAATTAAAAACATATACATATAATTTGCAAAGAATAGACATGTTCTTAAAATAAGACTTATTTTGCCGATCTTATAATTAATCATATTTTAAGAAATGTCTACATATGATATGTTTACAGTAAATTTCACAATTTTCTTAAGATAAAGATATGGTGCAACTTCTTATGTTTTGCATTCTTAATCAAAATTATTACATTAAATTTCTTGCTGATATAAAATTTCAAGGAAACTATTCTTAAGAAAAAGTTGCTATCTTTGCAAAACTAGAATCTTAATGTATCATCTTAAGATCTGACATTTCAATCTGTTACCAGAAACCTTTGATAATTGAATTTGTTTCTTTAAATTTAATTTATTTCTACCTAAGAGATACTTTTCTTGAAGCTTAACATGATTTACTTGAATATTAGAAAGACTGATAATATTTCATTGCCTGATTAAATATTTGCTACATGAATATCTTTTTTAACCTTATGATAAACATTATAAATAAATTTTAGATTGATTTGGCAAAAGTATTTGTGATGAATTATCTGACACAATATTTCAGTTTTCTAAAAGTAAGTTAGTTTCTTCCATAAAATTGAGGAAAATTTTCATATTTCTCCTCATTCCTTTCAAGTTGTTCCTTTTCAAAATGCAGAACATTATATGTTATCTGCATAGCTAAATAGGAAAGCTATTTAAAACACTTACTCTAGAACATTGTACTATTTCTGGGAAAACTAAAGTAAGAAAATTTTACTTTTTTAGATTATTTTTAAATTTTATACACAAAAATTTTACAGAAAGACTATTATGTATATATGTGGACTTCAAAGCAGTATTTTGTTTGTAATGTGCAAAAATAATTGCCTTTTTTAAAATAGCCTAGCCACAAATAACAAAAAATATAATATATACCTGGAATGTTAGGGAAATGAGTTGGGTGGTCAAAAAAGGCATAAATAAAATCTCAAACATAATGAAAAACATCAGACAAATGGTAAAAAAAATATAGATGACTGTAGTCTTTTGAAAATTAGATATATGCATCAGGAGATTTCATGACATTTTCAGTGAATCCCAACCGAAATTCATGACCAGTGGAGGAGGAAGGTATATGAGTGTCTCCGGGCGGGTGATTTCATTTCCACTGGTGGATAAACCAAGCGAGAGCAGCTTGTTTCTCGAGAAAATCCTCACCATTCCTTATGGTAACTCCTATTGGGAAAATTAGCCAACACTATTTGCTAATCAGGCGTTTTTTCACTGAATATTTTTCAACCCCGGGGACCCTGGCTGCATGATATAGGCTACATAGAATCAGAAGTTGAGTAGTTTAATCCTAAGGCAAGAATAATGTGCTCAGAATGAACCATACTCACTGAGATCAATTCAATGCTGACTCAAGCAACACTCTCCCCCAATGAGTTCCTAAGATGATAACCCTTGATGAGATTTGAAAGCATGTATTTCTCAAGAAGAGGGGCTGGACGGTACAAACTGATGACTGGTAGTTGACATCCCAAGAAGTAACCACCATGCCACCCGGTTTGAAATGCCTTAGAATAGAGGGCTACAAAACTTCCCAAAGGCAGATTTTACACCTTACTATTGGCCTAATCTTGTGTAAAGAGAACAAGATAGGGAGGTGGGGTGGAAGGCTATAGTCAAGGGCTGTCTTGCATGTAGTATTTGCTACTTCACAGGAACTCCTTATCCTGGAGTTCCATAGATTTCCAAAAGGGGACATCCCAAAATAGAGCTATGATGTGTTAAGGTCTCTGGCCTAATACCACAGATTTAGCCCACCTTCAAATCTTGGTTTTTGTTTTAAATAAAACAAAAAATTTGAAGAATTTTCAAAACCCTGGCAGGACCATAGATAATTTGAAGCAAATAAATCAATAACAACAATTTGTTTTCTTCCTAACAATATCTCCTGACAGATGGTGGTATCTCATAATTGTTTTCACTTGCATTTCCCAGATGGCTATTGATAAGGAACATTTTCTCATATTTGTTGTCCATTCGGGTTTCCTCCCTTGTGAGTCTTCTGTTCAAGAATTTTTCCCCTCTCAGTGGGCTAATTGTGTTTCTTTCATACGTTTAAACGATTCTCTATATTTTAGTAACAAGTTCTTTGTCTGATATGTTATTATGAAATATTTCTCCCAGTCTGTGGGCTCTCTTGATGAAGTCATTTAATGTGTGCAGGTGTTTTATCTTTATTTATTTAACTTATTTATATAAATCATTTTATCGGGGCTCACATAATGCTTATCACAATCCAGACATCCATCCATTATGTCAAGTACATTTTTACATTTGTTGCTATCATTCTGAAAACATTTGCTTTCTACTTAAGCCCTTGACATCAGCTCCTCATTTCCCCCTCCCTCCTGACTGCACCATCCCTCATGGACCACTCACAATCTAATTTATTATAATTTCTCATATCTTGCACTGCCCAGTGTCTCCCTTCACCCACTCCTCTGCTGTGCATCCTTGAGAGAAGAGGTTATATGTGAATCATTGTAATTGGCTCCCTCTTTCCACCCCACCTTTGCCCCACCCTCCCAGTATCACCACTCTCACTATTGGTCCTGAGGCATTCATCTGTCCTGGATTCCCTGTGTTTCCTATTCCTATCTGTACCAGTGTACATGCTCTGTTCCAGCCAGATTTGTAAGGTAGAATTTGGATCAAGATAGTGGGGGCAAGGGAGGGGAAGCATTTAGGTATTTTCTCTTTAGCCTACAGCACTAATCTACTTTATCTTTCTCTAGGTTTGCATTCTTCCTAATTTCTAGTAGTCCATATATTCACTGTGCTATTTTGGGTAGACTAGAGAAACAAATTCATAAAGACTCATAGGTATGTAAGAGCTTTATTTATTAGAGCAACTGTACATCAAAAAAATCCTAACCAAGTTCCATCCAACGTCATAAGTTTAATATTAGCCCATAAGTCCAAAATCAGGGCTGAGCCCTGGTGGCATAAATGGTTGAGTGCCAGACTGCGGCCCACAGGCTTGGTGGTTCAAATCCAGAGGCGGCTCTCAGGAGCAGCACTGGGTAGCTCCCATGACCACCAGAGAGCAGTGATGCCCCCCCAAAATAAAGTCCAATATCAATATATAAAGTCCTTTACAGACTCATGAAACATATGCAATGATGCCAAATGCAGAAATATCACAAGCCAGTGAGTAGAAATTCTTTGTATCCAGTGGCATTGCAGGCATCTCAGCACTGGCAGCGACTCTCAGTGGCTTCTCCAGGTTCAGAGGTCTAGTTACATCCATGTGATTTGTCTGGCTAAGGACACTAGGGTAGCTCTATAAAGTGACCAGATTTTAACATTGGTAAAGTAGGACACCATTGACCGGGGAGGGGTTGGGTTGGGGGGGTTGGAGGGGGGTAGAGGGAGATATATTTCCTTCCCGTTCTCCCGCTGCTCCCTAGATTGCCATGCACTCTTTCCATAAATCGGGACTTTTTAAAAAATGCTGTGGGATGCTGGGAAGATTGTTTAAATTCAGGACTGTCCTGTCAAAAGTCGGACATCTGTTCACTTTATCCATGTGGCTTCTCCTCCCATGTGGCATCTCCTCAAGGATGCCTGGCAGGAAGTAAGCCTTGTCAGAAGAGAATCTTCTTCCAAGAGAGAAGGAACAGATTTCCCAGAAATCTCATAGGCATAGACCATGCCCACCTGGAGGTTTCATTGGCTGTCTTCAGATTGACAGGATAGAATTCACCCCTAAGCTCTCGTTTCTGTGGGCATAACTGCCCTCTGGTGGGAGTGGAAGGCCCAGCCTTGCTCCTGGAGAGCTGCTGGTGGATTTGAACCGCCAACCCTGTGGGCCGCAGCCCCACACTCAACCACTATGCCACCGGGGCTCAGCCCTCACCCCTTTATTCTTAATCCTCAAGCTGGCACCAGATTAGGTGACCACCACATTCCCTGTCCTAAGGTTCTTAGCCTTGTCCCAGTTTTTACCTTGAAGTTTGTGTCCCCCCACCCTTTAGTTTGTTCTTGAGCACGAAGGGAGGAGTCGTGTGTCATGGAGGAGGGTTAGGGTGGCTGCAACAAGCCCAGACCTCAGCCCTGCCACTGGTAGAACTCAGCCCCAATGACTACAGACAAGTCAGAAGAAACAGCTGGAGAATGCCAGGGAAGCAGCTGTTGGCCAGGCCTGGGCTCTGACAAGCCATTTGCTAGCAGAGGAGAGCAGAAGCTAGAGAACTTTGCTAAAGTCAGAATTTTTTTCCAAAATAGAGCCTGTTTTAATCTGTGAGGGCAGACTGCAGAACTACATCATCCTACTGGTCACCGTCTTGGGTAAAGGGGCAAACCCATATTTTTGAGAAATTAAGCAGTCTCCACTCACAACCTACCTTTACCTATACCCAAGGATACAGTAAACTAAATGCATTTAAAACACTCCAAGATACTTCAGGCTCACAGCATTCTCAAGACAGGGAATAAGGAACAGAAATATTTTAATATTCAGAACAAGCCCAAGGAAATAGCCATCTATCATTTAAGGTAAAGCCATATTGAAGAAATGCTATTTTCACACACAAAGAAAATAATATTATCCTAACCAGAACTTATAGATCTTGGCCAGGATAAGTCTCAAATTGTAGACAATGGGAAATAGACTCCAAATTAAAAATAAGAGAAGCACATCTTCTAATAATAGTACTCCCATTTCTGGGATTGAGTCAAAATTTTACCTCCTTTAAAAGGAACCTCAGAATATGCAGGATTGTAAGAGATTCTGGTGGCTGGTCATCTTTTTGCCTGGGTAGGTTTTAGGTCTAGAATCCGCTGTTAAACTGGGTTGTTGACAGAAGCAAACCAGTGATATTCATCTAAGTGTAACAGAGAACTTTAGATCAAGAAGCAACTTAAGAACGTTCCCCAACCCAGTTCAATTCCAGTCCCTAGGTCCTAGAGCAGCTGTGTCCCTTTTCAGATTCACAGAGCTACAGGTCAATGAGGCTGAAAGGTAAAGCAGGTAATAGGGTGATGAGGGCAGAATCACATGGCTCCAAACTGGCAAGGTGCCCACAGCTTTCAGATTGATGAAACCCACATGGGTATCCCTGAAGACAAGCACAGAGTTTCAGTGAAATCTCAGCGAAGAGGAAGGCAAAGTGACACAGGGGAATTATCTTTGTACTATCTAGCTCTTATACAAAAGGTCACTTTTAATTGACAGGTTTAAGAGTGCCCCTAGTCAGGAGTATCTAACTGACATATCTCCTTACCACATGGAGCCTCATTCTCTTCTCCAGCCTGGCTTTTCCTGATCTTCCAATTGATACATCTGTAAAGAAAACAATTTATTTTTCTTGACCTTTTGCTTCAAATTTTCTATGATCATGCTAAGGATTTTCTAATTCTTCTGTATTTGGGTTTTATCTTTAAAAAATCAAGATATGAAAGTGGATAAAGTCTATGGCCTCTATTGTCTCAGGACCAGAGACCGTAATATATTATAGATCTATTGTGGGGTGTCCCCTTTTGGAAATCAATGGCTATGTGGGCGAAGTTCACATTGCTTGGACTGTTATGAGAGGGAGAGTATACCTATAAATTTATTAAAGTTTCACAGAGGATATTTGTGTATGTGCGCTTACTTTTGCTGGAAATATATCCATGTATGTGGGGGAGTACACAAGGTGTAAAAGTTCTGAAAACATCTGAGATATTGCCAAACACATAGAAGTAATGAGACTTGGAAAACACCAAGGTCAGTTGGTATAGCAGAGTTCATGCATGATCTCGGAGAAAAAAGAAGTAGATGACATCCTGCTGCTGATTTCAGCTGCTCAAAGAAGCACATGTCATTAAAAAAAACAAAACAGGAAAACCATGAGGGAAACATGGAACACAATTCAATATTCATGAAAGATAACAGTCTTTCCATTTGGAAGAGAATGAGGAAACACTCAAGACTATGACCCATAGCCACCCTCACGTATGGAATTGAACTTACATACAAATTGGAATACTCCATCACTTAAGAGCAAGTTTCCTAAGAACAAAGGTGAAAGTTTTAGGAAAGGAAGGGTATAAATCAAGGTTGAAAGCAATTAAAGTGATGGCACTTTTAAGACAATGCAGTGGATGAGTTGAAACAACTATTTATATAATAGTGATTTTCTCTGTAAACCTTCACTGAGTCCACCAGAAAAAGTTTGAAATAAAATGAAGATATATTGAGAAAATGAAGTTAAAAAAAGAATTAAGTGAAGTCTACTATGAGAAGCATTGTAATACCTTATTCCCTTAGAAAATGGGGAAAATATTTAAATTGGTATTGTGGTGGAGTGAACATTTCTTAATATGGCTCTTCTACCCATGTTTCTGTAACTCCCACTACATAGCTGGGTAGGACTATACAGATAGGGCATGTTTAACACTAACAGGTGTTATAGGTCAGTTTTGGTTGCCACTCTCTTGGATAGCATGTGTGGCGGTTATATGCTTAAGCCAATTTTATGTTTGAGATGTAGGGGTGGAGTCTATCTATCTAGCTTGTTAATCTGGAGATAGCCATTGAGTAGCCAATGAGGCCTCCGTGTGGGCATGGCTTTCTCCTGAGACTTCTAGAAAATATTGCAATATTTCCCTTGTGGAGATGAGATGCTATCTCCTCAGTTGTTGGAAATTAGTCTTAGAGACAACAAACTGGGGTCAAAATAAGACATCTGCCGAAGGAGATGAAGGAGATAAAGGAGATAAAGGAGATAAAGGAGAAGTCACACGACCTTGCACTGATGGAATGAGACCTCTGAAGCTGGAGAAGCCACATGGAGACCCCTGGCAGTGCTGAGTTGCTTCTGCCACCACTGGATGCTGTTGATGGATCCTGAGCCCTGGAAGCGAGGAGCCATGGGAAGATTCTTCCAGCTACACCCATTAGCCTGTGACTTCGTGAGTCAAGGAGACTTTGTAGACTGGTATCAGGCATATGGGCTAATATCGGTCTTATGACTTTGAATTGGACTGGGCTGGGATGCTTTCTCAATGTCGCATTCATCTTGTATATAAACCTTTCCCCTATGTCCATATGCGAGCCTATCTACTGGTTTCTCTAGTCTACCCAGACTAACATAGCATGACAGGCTATCTTTTTAGCAAGAAAGCATGTTCCAGATATTTATATGAAATGATGAAATCTTTATCAGAAAAGCATGTTCCAGATATTTATATGAAATGATGGAGACGGGGACCTAAAATACAGACTAGGGAGCAAGCAAAGGAGCCAGGCCAAGCTCAGAGGCTGAGGCAAGGAAACCATGAGACAGCATAGAGGAGCCGTACTGACAGGAAGAGAGCATAAGGCAGAAAAGAGTTGGCATTTCTGGTCCACCTCAGCAGTGCCTAAGGAACCAAGTAGCCAAAAGCCTGGGGATCAGAGAGACTTGGTGACGAGTGGTGCTGCCGTGGGTCTACGACTCTATCTGTGCTTTCTACTAATTCTCACTTGGAGTTTTATTTACTGATGGTGACCTGTTTACTTCCCTCATAGAGGCACATAAAAATATTGCCTGTGAGTTCTGTGTGGCCTCTGGATGATATCATTGAACCCAGCAGATAAGTTGAGTGATATAGCGGGAACTGTTGGCTGCTGAAAAGTTAAAACTGGGTAAAGGATGGAGGCAGGTCTCTCACAACTCCTTCTTGGCAATACATAAGTCACAGGAGGTCAAATATAACACTCCATGCTATTTAATGTAAGAATAAGTAGCAGATCTGTAAGTATGAAAATGGCAAAATCGGTAATGAGAATAAGGAAGTGATTAAAATTATAGGGAATGATTAAATAATAATGATATTTGAAGAGGACAACTGTTTACTATAGAAATTTTAATAGCAATTTAAATGTAAATGCATTGCACAATTTTGGGCTAAAGAGTTTTGTGGTATATTAGAGATGAAAAAATATTCTCATTGCAGCCAAAATAAGAAAAATAAATGGTAATTTTGGTGGGAAATTGTATATAAAATACAATTGATTAATAACTTGATGATATTATTAGTCTTAGATTTTATGCATTATGGAACTTTAAGAATGCAAACATCTATATTTCAGGGTTGTTTTATTAATGGCATTTAGCCAGTCATCCTTTTTACTGTCCCTTTCTGGAGCAGGAACATTGACTTTCTTAGTGAAGGCTCACATTCTAGTAAGGACATTCAGTTATCATAGTTATAATGATTTCCTGTCGTTGCAAAGTCAATCTTTAAAAAACTGTAAGAGATAAAGGAGGATGTCCCTTATAGTTTAGGCTTATAGTCTGCTGAAATGGAAGAAAAACATTTATCTTTCTTAAGACATAATTTGTAATGATTTTGGTTTAACCTATCCATGGAAAATAAGAGTTGTTTTTTTTTAATTTTTATTTGCATAATGAGTATTTACTCTTCTGACTGAAAGTGACTTCTTATGTATTATTGATCTTGGTTTCGATAATAAGTTAAATATCAGACTTCTCATGAAACCCTTGGAGATAAATTAGCACTTTTTTGTGCTTATCGTAGGAGAGACTTATGGGGACAAAATACCTTGGAAAAGTGTAGTTCTGTTTTTTGTGGTTATAAGAATTGTCTGATTATAGCCCATTGAGGGTTTTCTTCATTGTTCCTGGTCGACTACCAAACATGATGTCCCCTTTCTTAAAGAACTGTTCTTTCCTGCGGTTTTGTCCTAAATAAGCAGCACCAAGTTTCACTTTCCTTGTCTTTAAGGAGCATTCCAGTTTTATTTCATCTCAGGCTAAATTGTTCTATATTCTTCTCAGTGATGCAATGCAAATTCATCAATTCTTCACTCTTCTTTTCTGATTTCCCACCTTTCACATGCATATGAGGGCATTAAAAACATGAATTAGGTATATGTACCTAAGTTATCTAAATTACATTTTTATCCTTTTTACTTTAAAGAATACTTTTGCATAGATTTGCTTGGTAGAATGCATGGCTTGATTTTTTTTTTCTGCTACTTCCATCCTTGGTATTCTTCCCCCCCCCCCTTTCTATTTATCATGCTATCTTGTGTTCCAGAAATGTTCAGGTATAATCCAAATTGAAGATTGTGTTTTTGGTCTTCATTTGTATGTACTTCAAAAAGACTTCATTTTCAGTGAGTTTGGGTTGTGTTAAGCAACTGTTATACAAACTTAATGAGTTTTCTTCCAAATGTGATGCACTGCTTTTCTTTATCTCTTCCTGCTTTTCAGATTATTTATTTGGCATGCAAACTTAATAAGTAAAAATAGCCAAATAAAAATTATTAAACTTTTAGTTACAAAGAAAATATTAAAGTCATCCAATAATGCATTCTTCTTGAGGACTTTCTAATATCTATTTCAGCATGCTTATTTCAACCACCACTCCATCAGCTCACAAACATGAATGTAAGTTATAAATGTGAATAATAGACAATCTACTCATGTGGTGATTCCCAGTTATTCCAGAAATGGTTTCATTACTGGAGCAGATGAAAAGCCTTGGCGATTGATTGTCAATGTTACAATTTCATTTTTACATAAAACCGTTCATAAAGAACCTATTTTGTTAGCCAAATAGTGCAGATATAAACATTTGCTGTCCTAATGAAGAGCTGTAGCAAATAATTTTTTTCATAGTATGCTATGCAATGTCTTGTAATGGCTTTATTTTAAATAATATCATGTGTATCCAGTACATCAATGATGTAATGATTTCTGTACATGACAAAAGGAAACATCAGCTACTCTCAATATTTTAATAAGACATAAGCATACAAGACATTAGGAAATTGATACGACAAAATCCCTGGACCTGTCACCTGGAACCTCTATTATAAGATATGTTCTGTGTTTTAGTTTTTAATTGATAATTTTATTGGGGCGCTTTACAAATCTTATGACAATCCATCACTTAATTGCATTAAGCACTCTTGGACACATCTTTTCCAAGTTGCTGCATCAATTCCTTCCTAGCACTGAAAACAAACAAACAAAAACTGTGAGACTCTGTGGGAAATTTTTGATTTGGAATAGTCTGAAACCAAACTCACTACCCTTGAGGCAAGGACAAGTCACAGCAATCCAAAGGACAAGGGAGAACTGACTCCACTGGCAGAGCTTTCGAAGCAAGCATCTGTCCCTCTAGACGGCCTGGAGCAATTCACACGGAGTTAGTGCACCCAATAGCGTCACCTCAAAAGATTCTCTCTGGTCACATTGAATTTTTTCCTAAAAGCAGTTTCACGGGAACCTCTTTTCTTGTGATGGCTGATTTAAGTGAATAGTGTGCGGCTGTGAAATTCTGTGTTCTGCTCAAGGAAAATACCACCGAAACTGCTGTGGTGTTGAACACAGGTTACAAGGCCAGCGCTATGGGAAAGACTCAAATGGACAATGATTTTCTTGTTTCAAAAAAGATAAAACATCAATTGATAGCAAACCTTGTTCTGGACACCTCGTCCCAGATGTCCAGCAACTTCCCCAAAAGATTCAAATGTCAACAAAGTGTGTACACTTATAATAGAAGACCAATGAAGGACCACTTAAGACATAGGGAAACTATATGGGCCCTCTAGGAACTTGGTTCAGTGAATTTTAATGGAAGATTTAAAAATGAGAAATGTCACTGCGAAATTTGTGCCTCAGTTTCTGACTGAATAAGAAAAGGAGAACTGAGTGGTAACATGATATGCTTTGAAAGAAAAGTTCAGAAGTGACTTAGATGTTTTGGGGTTTTTCGCAAGGTCACTAATGGTGAGGAACCCTGGTCATATTTTATGACCTGGAAAGCACACATCAATCAAACTAGTGGAAAATATCATCATCACCTCACCCAAATTAGGCTCATCAGGTGAAATAAAAACTAAGGAAGATAGTGGTAAGGTTGTTTTGTAAAATAAAAAAAAATTAAATACATAATTAAAAAAATTTTAATATTTTCGTGGGAATAATCCCTCTAATGGTAATGGAAAACCCTGCTTTCCTGTCACTTACTACCTGCTACATTTTAACCACTGACATTGTGGAATACAGCCCCATATGTGACCACTGCAACTAATATATAATATATTTCCTTTGGGTCTATGATGTTAGCTTATGTCATGAGTTGCTTGAAAATTTGGTGGCTTTGAGGGGGACTCACTAGAAGTTTCTGCTAAATATCCACATGCTCTGGTTCTGGTACTATATAATTCAACAGACCCCAGATTCACAGAACAGAAATCACTAGTACCTTGAAGCAAAAAACATAACATCTACAATAAATAATCACTTTATTAAAAGCACTTTGTGTTTTGCTCTTTGGTGTTAGCAAATACAGTGTGCTTCAGCAGCATGAGAGTTGAGGTTGTCTTTATGAAATGGAGTTTATGCGAATGAAACTGATTACTTTTACTTATGCAAATAGATTCAGAACTTCTAATTAAGAAAGAGATATAAGATAGAGGTCAGATTATGCAATGCATACTTTGCATTTATCTGAATAAAAGAAATGTTTTTTATATTCAAGAGTAGATTAGAACATACTTTCAAATTCTTAGACCAGGTATCTTTTTTTAGTAGTAGTAGTAAAGGATGCATTTAGGTTATTATATTTTTGTTTATTTAAGGAATTCTGTTAGTAATCTAAATGTAAAGAAAAATTATACTTCTATACCAAAGTATGTTAACTTATTTATAAGCCTGTGGGGTAAAAGGAATGGGATTTCTCTAATATATGAGTTAATGAGCTCTGATGGGCTATGTGATAACAACTAGGTTATGTGGATAAACCAAGGGAAATAAAGGTTCCAGAGACCTCAGCTTTAAGTCATTTTGGTTTTGTGTTTGATTATGACTTTTCTAACTTACGCTCAAATAATTTATTATGTACTGCATGCAGCTGAGGTTGTGAGCAATATTTCAAAGGATAAAGGCAGAATAAATTCCACATCTGTTGAGTGTCAGAAGTTATAAATAATAAGCCTCACTTTGATGTTGTGGGCTATGCCTGGAGATGCTGACCCCAAGGTCAGCAGTTTGAACCCACCATCTAGTGCACTGAAGAAAGAGTGGCTCTCTCTCCCACATAAACCTGAAACTGTATCCCAAGGTTGGAGAGCACAGGTCCATCCTCTTCTACAGAGTTGCCAAGGGTTGAAATCAACTCCGTGACACTGTTTGGCTTTTTCAGCCAATTTTAAAGTCATTTCTATTAAAAATACATAAAAGGGAAAGGGTACAGCATACTTATACATGGAGTAAGAAGCCAGTGAATCCCCTCTGATCATCGCCCCAGAGGTGCGCCCTCATGTAGAGGTGATTGGAAGTGGATTCTTTCAGATGCAGCTAGGTCAAAATTTAGCACCTTATTAGTATCTGCTTTTGAATCCATTTTAAACTTTTGTCGGTTTAAATAATTTCTTCAATTTTGACAAGGTTTTATGTCTAATGTTGCTCTTGTTAGTGTCTGCTGTTTGTATATTTTCTGTATAAGAAATCAAAGATCAGTAAATCTATGAATATAGTGACTGGATTAATTGTTGGCTGAGTATATAGCAGGGATGATTGGGGGAGAATAAAAACAATAAAGGGGATGCTGTATAATTTACAGTGGGGATGATTTCACAATCATTTTTAATGTGACAGAACCGTTGAATGGTTGAATTTACATGAAATGAAACTTATAAATAAGTAATAATCCTTGATTTCAGCAATTTCAGATTATAAATAAAATCAACAATAATAGCATTATAGTAATATGAATGTTAATGATAAGCAACATTACTAGATGATCAGAACTACATTGCTATTTTCATAGTTGCTTTTTTAAAATCATTTTATTGGGGGTTCATACATCATTTTTCACAATACATAAATACATATATTGTGCCACACTTTTTCGCTTGCCTGCTGCTGTCATCATTCTCTTAGCTTCCACCTTACCACCCAAGCTCCTGACATCAGCCTTCCATCTCTTCTCCTCCATCCTTGCTCCCCACTCCCACACCAACCCTCAATATTCTATAAAATATTATTGTTTTGTCATAACTTACACTGCCCAATTTCTCCACTCACCCTCTCCACCAAGGTCTGTCCTCCTGGTAGGTGGTTATATGTAGATCCCTGAAGTTGGATCCCCTTCTCTACCCCACTTTACCTCCACTCATCTAGTCTTTCCACTCTTACTACTGGCCCCAAGGGGTTCATAAGTCCTGGTTTCCCCACATTTTTCTTTCCCATCTCCATCAGTGTACCTCCTCTAGTCCAGCTGATTTTGTATGGTAGAACTGGGACTATGGCCGTTGGAGGGAGAAAGCCTTTAGTAACTAGAGGAAAGTTGCATGCTTCACCTCACTGCACCTTAATGTCCTGTCTCTTCCCCACGACTCCCCTATGAGAGGGTGTCCAATTACCCACAGGTGGGCCTTCAGTTCCCACCTTGCTTTCCCTCCCCGCCATTCATAGTGAGGTGATTCCTGTTCTTTGATGCTTGATATCTGCTCCCTTCCGCCCCCCATGATCACACATGCTAGTGTGTTTCTTCCATGTGGGCTTTGCTGCTTCTGGGCTAGCTGGACACTTGTTCACTCTCAAGCCTTTCTGATCCCAGGTACTTTATTGTTTGATAGTTGGGTGCCATTGAATTTCTCCTCTCTGTCTGTGTCTGCTCCCTTCAGCCCTCAGCGATCATGTATGGAGGGTGGGTATACAATAACATGATCTTTGTTCTTTAATGCCTGATATCTGTTTCTTTCCACATCTCTTGGTTGCACAGGCTGGTGTGCATCTTCTATGGTGGGCTTTGTTGTTCCTAAGCCATATAACCTTTTTTTTTAACCCTAAAACTTTTAAGTCCTCAGATGTATCTTTTGATAGCTGGATATCCCCACATGTCCTCAATGATCGTCTCATGAGAGATCACATACAGTGATATAATTCTTCCCCTGCTTGATGCCTGAGGTCTGGTCCTTTTGACACCTCATGACCACTTTTTCCTTATGGACTTAGATGCTTTTCAGCTAGATGGTCGCTTTTTTATCTTCAGACTTTGAGACCCCAGACTCTATATCCTTTGGTAGCTGAGCACCATAGGTTTCCTTCACCACATGCTTATGAACCTATTTGACTTTGGTGATTTCATTTTTAAACAGTTTATCTTTGACAGCAATCAATTGTCACCACGACATGAGATAACTATTCTTTGTTCTGCATTGAGGAATTTATTTAAAGTATTAAGAAACTCATTGAAACTCAAATTTCTAGATTAAAATTCCAAGGTGCTATACTATCAGTTAGCTTTAGAGACTTGTATTGTAACCATTAATCCTCATAAATTAAAAAAGGCATATATAATTTTATTTAAATAATAGTTTTTTAGGATTATATTTTTAGGATTATAAAGTGCTTTATATTTATGTTTGACCCTGATATAAATAAAATAAATTTCCAAATTATTTTTGGGAGGCATAATTGAAATATGAAATAAATTCCACTAGGAATATATATTCCATATTGTTAATTTAATGTCATTATGTGTAGTTACAAACTGATCAAAACTGAACTAGCACTATTATGTTAGTAGACAGGTTTTATATTCCATAGACAGATGATTTAGAAAATACTTTTCATAATAAGTTAAGAAGACTGCAGAATTACCACTTCACAATAAATGAGAGAATCAATTCTTTACACAAAAATGGGTTATGTGAAAATTAGATTCTGTGACAACTCATTGAACAAACAATCATGAAAAGCCACAATAAAATGTAATTTTCTTTATCTTAAATTCTTTAGAGTTAGAAGTTAAAGCAGGATTCTCATATATGCTATTGCATATCGTTTATCTTTGAAGCAGATGATTTGATGTGTCAAATGTCTGTATTAAGAATAATTCATAGCTAAGATTTTAGGGGTGAGGAAATCAATGGAATATTATACTACTGCTTTTTTTCATCATACTCATAACTGTTCAATGTTTTTTTTTTTTTCAGTTTTATGAGAGCTCATGTAGCAGCAGGAAAGCATAATACACTCAAGACAGCAGGGAACTGATCTCTGCAACTGGATTGAATTTACATTTGTCCATTATGTAAATGAATCTTCAACATCTTCCTGTTTGTATTTCTGAAATGATGGTGGTAGGAGTTCCATGTGTATTTATGAGCTGTGTTCAATATCCTCATTCGATGCGGCAACAATTCCTGGAATTTTAATTAATATTATGACAGATTATGAAGATATACATTTCTAAATACCCTGATCATGTATTTTTCCCTTTATTTTTTCACTTGAATATTATGCAATATAAAAAGTAAAACTGTAAGATATTACATTATCAGAACTAAACATGAATGTAGCTGGAGAGTTGGCAACCATTAGATAAAGTTTTAGAAAGGGATTCAATTATTATTGTTAATAAATGCCATTGAATAAGTTCTGAGGGAAATCCTAAACATTAAGGGAATTAAATGGCTTCATTTTCATGTGCCTGATACCGTACATTCCACAAGAGCTGCCATTTGAAGCCACTGTTTGAGGTCATTGGAGGTCATTTTCCTTTCCAATCACCCTCAACTTTATGAAACATTTAACAAACTCATCCTTCCTGATAGCATGTCTAACACACAGCATACTCGAAACAAAGTCATTCCATCCATTCTGTATCTATTATTTCATAAAGAGATGTGTTTGTATAGGCAGTCCCATTGTGCTCCTGAATGTTCCCTGCTAACACAATGATTCAATCTGCTGAACAAGACTTGTGTAAAGTATTAAAAATCAAAAAACCACTTTGAGGACTAAGGTTTCCCTGAGCCGATCCGTGGTATTTTCAACCACATCATAAGCATTCGAAGGCTAGGCAATAAATAAGGAATAACCAAGAAAAATTGAAGCGCTTGTATTATCGTGCTGATAATACAAGATATTGAAAAGATATTTCAAGATTGCAAAAGTTATTGAAAGTACCATGTATATCCATAATGCTCTTTGATGAAGTATAGGATCACAAAGGAAGCCATCTGATGAGATGTGATTAATGCAGTGACTGAGATAAGCTCAAACATATCACAATTATAAGCAGGGTACAGAACCAAGCAGGGTTTCACTCTGTTATAGATACAGTCACTATATCAGAAACAACTAGAGAGCACCCAACAAAGACAACAACCTGATTCAGTGCATCGATCCTTCTTCAGCTTTCCTTATTCTTATTCGTCCATGCATACAGGGTGCTTAAAAATATCAAAGCTCTTACTGGGTCAGGATGGCAACCTGAGAGGTAGTGGACACCTAGAACTCCGGAGAGAACAGTGAGTGGAGAGATTTGGGGGCCAAGTAAGAATTTCAAAGGTGTAGGGTAGATCCCTGTAACAGCCCTGAGCACTTCTCTGAACCAGAAGCTGATTTCAACCCTATCTGCTTCACTCCCTGAGAATTCCCAAGGACCAGACCTGCTGTAGACTTGTCAGGCATTAGACATAGGCTACTACCCCATCGTGGCACTCCTCACAGACCCACCAGTCAGTCGCCATTCACCCTTTCCCCCTACCACCCTTTTTTCCCCTCCTGCCTTTCCCACCGGGTCCCACCACATACCCACCCCCATCGCACCAAAGGTCTGTGCCCCAGCATGGCACTTCAAGCCTGTCAAACAACTGGAAAAGGTTTTTGAAGCTGCAGTTTGGGGAACCAAGCACATAGGACCCTCCCACTGTCTATTGAAAGACAAGAATTTTACCTTTTCTCTGCACAATGCACCCTACCCTCTATAGTGGAGCTGGGCAAAATAAGTAGCTCCATATTCCTTCCCACCAACCTTCCTATCAGAAGTGCCTCTAGTTAAGAACAGACCACCCAATCTGCACCCCATTCCCATCCCTGAACTATGTGTAGCCACACTTGGGCCAACACCTTCCTTCAGACCTCGATTTGCATAATGTCAAACAGCTCCTGTAGGGCCCTGAGACTGGTTGGAACACTATGAATTGGCTAGAGTGATAGTGAAACCCCAGTGGGGCAAAGGTGAGGTAAAACACAACCCCACCAGGCAGTTGGCTCTCAGAAGTCTTCAGAAGCACCAATAACAAGCTCTTCAAGAGCGAGCTCAGGCCTCTGTGATTCCCGGGAAAATGATGCCTTGTTCCCATAAATCGACAAATAAGCATCAAACTGCTTTCTCAGTTTCAAAAAGAAAAGGGAAATGAAATTCATTGTCAGAGAATGACCTGGGCCAAAGAACAGTAATATAAAAGTCACACTTTGACCTACCACAGAAAGAAATTTTCAAAATACTGCTTGGAGTAATATAGGATATGAGGAAAGTGATACATAAAATGATGAAACAAGAGAGGAGAAAAGGCCAGTACACCAAAGGGAAATGCAAGGATTAAGGAACGAGATAAAAATAGTACCAAATCCATGGACTGCACCAACCGACTGGAGGAGGCAGACCACTTCAGTGACCTAGAAGATATCCAAGTAGACATTAATAAACATTTAAAAAAATCAAAGAAGTTTTCAGAGGTGAAGAAGGTGAAGAATCCACAATGTTATTTCTGGTGTGATGGAGAGGAATAGCATGAGAATAAAGGGATGGGCAGAGGAGTACACAACAGCAAATCAACAGTGATGGCAAGCTTGGAGGAAAACTTTCCCACTTAATGAATGAAAACTAGGCATCCATTCAGGAGCCTGTAAAAATACCAGAGAGATTGAATCCCAAGAAGTTCCCAAGACATATAATAGTTAAACTATCCAACTTTGAGGAAAAGGAGAAAATTGTGATAGCAACAAGGGAATAAGTAATCACACATAAAGGCAAACAGAAAGAATATGCTCAGACCTATCAGTGGATAATGAGAAGAAAGTGGAGCATTATACTCGAAATATTGAAGGAATACAGCACAAACCCAAGAATACTCTATCTGGCCAAAATATTTATCACCGTTGATGGAGAACTGAGTCTTCTTGGACAAGAAAACACTCAAGGAATGTGTTAAAAGAAATCCAGCACTACAAAAAGTTCTTGCTGATGCAGTATGTGCAGAAGGACAACACTAACCAAGCATAAATTAGAGACTGCCACACAGAAAAAAACCCAGAGAGCAACAAAAGTAAAAACTCAACAAGATAACAATGGGTCAGTGGTGGAAAGAAAGAAAGAATGGAACACACACACACACACACACACACACACAACCCAAGGATAAGAAATAGAGGTAGGAAAACACCCAACCCAAGATGTATAAAATAAAATTACAGAGTCCACAGAGAGATGCAATAACTCTAAATATTATTGTAATGAACTCAGGCATTAAAAGGAAGAGGCTAGAAGACTGGTTTAGAAAATGCAATCCCTTGATATGCTGTCTATAGAAGTGATATCTCAAGATTATAGACAAATACTGGCTGAGAATGAGAGGCAAATAGCAATTCAAAAAAAGCCAGGATTGCAACAATAATTTCAGATAAAATTGTTCTCAAAATGCAAATCATAACAAGAGATAAGCAGGGATACTCTATAATGCTTAAGGAAATAATAGACCAAGAACTAGTAAGCATGTTAAAAATATACTCACTGAATAAGAGACCTGTGGAATTCATCAATCAAATAATCCAAAAGATGAAAAAAGAAATCACAGTATTTACAATTATAGTAGACTACTTTGATACACTGCTCTTTGAGAAGGGGCATGAAAACTCAGCAAGGAGGTTTCAAATCTACACACTACAATTAAGTGATATGTATAGAGCTCTCCACCCAAATAACAAAAAAAATCACATTGTTTTCAAGCCCACATGGCATATATTCAAAGATAGGCTATATGCTGGGATATAAGTCAAATCTGAATAAATTTAAGCACATTGATAACAAGCAGATGTCTCTGTCACTGCTGTGTCATAGGCTAGAAATTGACAAAAAAATTGATGAAGAAAACAAGGGCAAGCAATTGGAGGATGAGAAACTCTCTATTGCTTAAGGAATGTGTACTGGCCTGGATCAGAGATGAAATTAAGAATTTTCAAGAAACCAATGAGAATGAGAACACAACATATCCAAACTTATGGGACACAACAAAGACAGTTATCAGAGGAAGTTTGAGAACAATTGTGGCGATCATATACTTGATGTCAATTTCATGATTGGGATGTAAGGGGTGGAGTCTAGCCTGTCAATCTGCAGATAGCCAATGAGTACCCAATGAGGTCTCTGTGTGGGCATGGTTTTCTCCTGAGAATTCTGGGAAATCTCATGGTATTTCCCAGTTTGGAGAAGGGAGACTGATACGATGAACTATTAACAAGATGAGATGACAGCATGCTGATCAATCCTGATTCCTGGAATGCGGAGGAGCTGGAGGAGAAGCCACATGGGTTTGCCCTGATGGAACCAGACCTCCGGGGCCAGGGAAGCCACAGTGAGACCCCTGCCAATGCTGAGATACTCCCACCAATGGATACTGCTGATGGATCCTGAACCCTGGAAATGAGGAGCCTGAACACTGGAGACCTCTGCCAGTGCTGGGACACCTCTACTACATGTGCTTTGTGAGTTGGAAGGAGAATCTATATACTGATATCAGAAACATGGGCCAATATTGGACTTATGACTTTGGACTGCACTGGGTTGCAATGCTTTCTCAATGTTCCCATCCTCTGGTATATAAACTTTTCCCTTATATATGTGTGACTATGAATTTTTTTTTCTCTAGTCTACGTGGACTGACACAATGTTCTTGAACAGTTTTCATTTTTGTAAAACTCTACTCTCCACTACCATTTCTATGTCCATTGCTAATTGTCTTCTTTGAATTTGTTTCTCGAGACTACCAAGACTAACAAAACAATACATGGACACATGAAAAAGGAAGACTTTTGACCGAGATCCTGGCACTAATTTCACAGCACTGGGAGCAGTGTCAACAAGACAATCCTATTAATAGAAAACAATATACAAACAAAAATATATAATAAAAATCAGGGCTGAGTTTCAGGAGAGGGAAATAAGAAAAAAATGAATGCTACAATAAATTGGTTCTTTGACAGGATAAACAAAATCAGCAGACCACTGGCAAGCCTAAGCAAAGGCAGGATAGAACAAATTTCAATAGCAAGGATAAAAGATAAAACAGGGCTAGTACAACAGACCCCAAAAAAATCAAAAGGATAAATACACATACTAAAAAGGAATGTATTACAATGGATTCAACAACTTAGAAGATGTGGAAAAATTCTTAGAAACATGATTCCTCCCTAGACTATCTCTGATGGATGTTTAGAATCTCAAGAGATTATGAACAATTAAAAAATCTCATATATGATGGCTTCACAGGAACATTCTACCAAACATTCAGGAAAGAATGGTCACAAATCCTACAAAAATTCTTCTAGAAAATAGAATAAGATGCAAACTCCTGATCCCTTTCTATGAAGATAGTATAACTCTGATGCTAAATCAAACAAGGATCCCAGAAGAAGCTAGAACTATTGACCAATTTCCCTAATGAACAAAAATCCTTAACAACATATTGACCAACAGAATACAAACGTAGATAAAACAAATAATTCACCATGAACAAGTAAGATTCATGCCAGGGACGCAGGGTGTGTTAGTCTAAGTAGACTAGAGGAACAAATTTCAAAGACACACATATAGATGTAAGGAAAGGGTTTATATACAAAAGGAATGTGACATGGAGAAAGCATCCCAGCCCAGTCCAGTTCAAAGTCATAAGTCTGATATTAACCCATATGGCTGAACTCAGTCTATAAAGTCTTCTTCTGACTCACGAAGTCATAGGTCAGTGGGTGCAGAATCCTAGTGCTGGCAGGGCACCTCGCCTCCAGGGCTCACGGTCCATCAACAGCAGAAGCAACTAATAGCTGGCAGAGGTCTCCATCTGGCCACCCCAGGTTCAGAGGTCCGGCTCCATCAAGGCAAAGTGGTGTGGTCTCTCCGCTGGCTTCTCCAGCTTCTCAAATGCTGCCAGCTTGTCTTGTCTGTGGTTCATCGTCTCTAAGACTAACGCCCAACAACTGGGGGAGATAGCTTCTCATCTTCATGAGGGAAATATTGCAAGATTTCCCAGGAGTCTCAGGTGAAAGCCATGCCCACATAGAGGCCTCATTGGCTACTCAATGGCTTTCTACTGATTAACAGGTCAGTCTCCACCCCTACATTTCAATCATAAAATTAACATAAGCACATAACGGCCACACAGGGATATATCCACCTGAGCACGACCATTAGTATTTTTCATCACATTGAAATGAAACATTATAAGAATTACATGATAATATTAATAGATGTGGGGAAAGCATTAGAAAACACCAAACACCAGTTCCTGTTTAAGGCACTGAAGGACATAGGAATGGAAGGAATATCCTCAAAATAATATAAATTGCAAATGAAAAACAACAGTCAATGTGATAGACAGTGGAGAAAAGATGAAAAACATCCCTTTAAAAATGGGATCCTGATAAGGTTCCACTTGTCCCTACTTCTATTAAACGTCATATTGGAGGTCCTAGCTAATAGCATAAGCCAAAGAAAAGACATTGAAGATATTTTTCGGATGAAGGAAGAGGTTGAACTCTCATTATTCACAGATGATATGATTTAATATATAGATAAACCCTAAACCTCCACAAGAATGGTGTTAGAAGTGATAGAGCAGTGCTTCTCAACCTTCCTATGTCACAAACCTTTAATATAGTTCGTTATGTTGCAGTGACCCTCAACCAAAAAATTATTTTCATTTTTACTTCATAACTGTAATTTTGCTACTGTTATGAATTGCAATGTAAATATCTGATGTGCAGGATGTATTTTCATCATTATAAATTTAACATAATTAAACATAATTAAATCATAGTGATCACAAAGCAATAAGTAATCATATATTGTGAAATATTTATGTGTTTCTGATGGATTCAGGTGATCCCTGTGATAGGATCCTTTGACCCTCCCCCAAGGCATCATGACTGATAAGTTGAGACTACTGTGATAGAGGAATATAGCAATGTCAGGATATAAGATAAACAGTCTATTGGACTGCAAAATACATCAGATAAGATAATGAAAAATGGAATAAAAAAGGCCAGTACACTTCACAATAGAAACGCACATATTGAAATATTTAGGGATATACCTCATTAAAAAACATCAAAAGGTTTGTGTTTGGAAAACTACAAAATACCATTTCAAGAAATCAAAGATGATCTCAACAAATGGAAGGCTATCAGAAGCTCAATACAGTAAAGATGTCAGTTCTGTCAGGCAGTATATAAATTTAATGCTATTTTGATATGAATATCATCATCCTTCTTCAAAGAATGGGAAAAACTGATTACAAACTTTATATGGAGAAGGAAGAAGCCCAGAATTACCAGAGAACACCTCAAGAGCAAGGACAAAGTTGGAGGACTTGCTTTCCCTGATTATATTATATATAATATACATATTATATATTATACAACTAGAGGTGTCAAAACAGTGTGGTACTGATATAATGCCAGATACTCAGAAAAATGGAAAAGAGCTGAAAATCCAGAAATGAAAACATCAGCATGCAGACAACTGATCTTTGATAAGGACCCATAAATTATCAAATGGAAAACTCATACCCTCTTCAGTAAGTGCTGCTGGAAAAAATGGATATCTACCTGCATAAAAATGAAGCAACACCCTTACCTCACTCCATGCACAATAATAAACTCAAGGTGCATCACAGATCTAGAGGTAAACCCCCATATTTTAGGGCCATCACTGAGGGCATTGGGACAAACCTGAGAAGTTTGACTCAGGGAATCCTTAGGCTATTGGAAATAGAGAAGGAACCAAACACAGAGGAGGCACAAATTGACAAGAGGGATATGCATATGTGTGTATACAAAAATAATTCACCTAGAGAGCAATAAAAAAACCACAGACTAGGAAAACATCTTTAGCAATGATACATCAGACAAAGGCCTCATAATTAAATCTGAAATATTCTAGTAACTCACAGCAAGAAAAAAAAATTGCCCACTTAAGAGGTGGGCAAGGAACTGAACAGAAGTTCCAAATGGACACTTCACATATGAGAAAATGTTTGAGATCCTTAGCCATAAAGGAAATGCAAATGAAACAATTATGATATACCATCTAACACCCTCAAAGATAGCTCAATTCAAAAAATCAGAAAGAAACAAGTGTTGGAAGGGCTGTGGTGAGATAGAAACTTTCATCGACTGCTATTTGACCTGTAGGTATGTACAGCTATTATGGAGATCGATTTGGCAACATATAAAGTAGATCGAAATTGAGCTATGATACAACTCAGCAATGCCCCTACTAGGCATACACCCAGAGCAGACAAGAAACAAATGACGGCTAGATGTCTGTGCTCCAATGTTCATTGGAGTACAGTTCACAATTATGAGGAGTTGGAAACACCTCAAATTTCTATCATTGGTTGAATGGATTAAAAACCCGTGGTGCATACATACAATGGAGTACCATCCATCCATAAAAAGGAGTGATGGATACAGGAAAAACATCACCACGGGGGAAGAACTTGAAGAAATGATGCTAAGCAACATGAACCAAATATAAAAGGACAAGTACAACACAAGACTACTGAGAATAGCTACTGAGAACAATGGGACCAACAGTTCCAGGGGGGTATGGCAAGGGGGAGGGATGATGTAAAGGGTAGATAACAAACCCAGGGACAAGGGAAGTATAAGTGATCTAAAATTGATGGCAAGGAGGACATAGGATTCTTGGGGAGTGGGAGAGGGTGGGTGGATTAAGCAAAGACAATGTAGCCAAGAGAAATTACCAAAACCTTAAGGAAGGCTGAACATGATAATGGGACAGGAGGAAAACAAAAGGAAATAGAAGTAAGAACTGGAAGGCAAAGGACACTTACAGAGATCTAAATACAGGTATGTATATATGTAAATACAGTTATATAAAATGATAAGGGAATACATCTACACACATATATTTATTTATAAAGAATTATGGCAGCAAATAGACATTGGGCTTCAACTCAAGTACTCCTCAATGCAAGAATACTGTGTTCTGTTAACATGGAACTGTGTGATGTTCACCATCCCTGAAATGACAGCTGAAGACAAAATGGGTGAATAAGCAAATGTAGTAAAGAAAGCTGATGGTTCCTAGCTATCAAATGGTATAGCATCTGATCTTAAAGGTTTGAAGATAAACAAATGGTCATCTAGTTCAGAAACATCAAAGCCCTCATCGAAGAAGCACACCAACCTATGTGATCATATGGTGTACATAGGATCAGGTATCAGACATCAAAGACCCCAACCAAAACAAACCAATGATAATAATGGGAATAAGGTGGAGGGCAGAGTAGAAACACAAAGCCCATGAGTAGTCAATTGGACAACCCTGTCCGAAGGGCCACATGGAAGAGATGAACCAGTTAGAGTGCAGTATAGCACTGACAAAACATACAACCTCCCTCTAGTTCTGTAATGCTCTCCCTACCTCCACTATCATGACCACAGTTCTATCTTAAAAATCTGGTTAGACCAGAACATGTATCCTTGTACAGGTAAGAGTTCACAACACAGGAAATCCAGAAGAGATAAATCTCCCAGAGCCCATAATGGGAACATTGATACTAGGAGGATAAGGTAGGAGGTGGGTGAAGAAAGGGGGAATCAATCACAGTAATCTACATATGGTTCCTCTCTCAGGGGGACAGCGAGCAGAAAAGTGGGTGAAATGAAATAGCAGTTAGTATAAGACATGGAAAAAAACCTATATATGGTCAAGGGGGTAGGGGAAAGGAAACGCGGAGGAGAGGGGGGGGGGAATTTGGAGCTGATGCCAGAGTCTAAAATAGAAAGAAAATGTTTTCAAAAAGATGATGGCAATATATGCACAGATGTTTTGACCCAATGGACATATGTGTAGGTTGTTAAAAGAGCTGTAAGAGTCCACACTTAAATAAAATTTTAAAAAAGAAAATATCAATGCTTATGTCAGGCATATCTTTGTGCTCAAAGTGAAGTCTTTGCTTTTAAACACTTTAAGGGTTTTTTTTGCAGTAGATTTGCCCAAGTGGATATGTCATTTGATTTCTTGACTGATGCTTCCATGACCAGGGATAGTTGAATCAAGTAAAATAAAATACTTGACTATTTCAATTTTTCCACTGCTTATAATGATTTTGTTTACTATTCAAACTGTGAGGATTATTCTTTTATTTTAATGGAGAAGTAATCCACATTAAAGAGTATAATTTTAGAACTTCATCCGTAAGTGCTTCAAGTTGTCCTCTCTTTCAGAAAGGTTATAACATCTGTGTATCTATAATGGTTGTTAAACAGGCTGTCTCTAATCCTTCTGCTGCATTCTCATACAGACAATTTATCTTGGATCATTTGCTCAGCACACAGATGGAATTAGTTGAATGAAAATACTATCCTATCATATGTTGTCTTGATGGTAAAGCACACAGTATTTATCCACTTGCTCTGTTTAAAGGATCATCTCTTTGTTTATATACAAGGGGCACATGAGGATAATAGAGTTCTTGTATTTCCATCTTTGAAATGTATTTCAATTTTTGTTATGATTTTTACAGGCAAATGTCATTGAATCATCAAAGCACCAGGTGAAAAAGTACATTTTTTTGAGGCTTCTTTGCTTAAATCAACACCACCTGACACTAGCAATAATATTCTTCATTATTTCTTCTTTTCTGAAGCCACCTAGCATCTGGCTGGTATTTATGGTATTGTTGAAACCATTTCAAAATGAGCTTCAGAAAACCTTTCCCTGGCTGAGGAAATAGTGTGGGCACTACATCTGAGCCCCTTCTGCTTTCACGGCAAATTGCCACAGGCACAAATCAGGCGTGAATTCTCCAATCCTGTTTTACCCCCTCAACCATCCATCTGAAAGTCTTCCACTTCTGTGGCTTTCATAGCAATGGCCAAATAGGTTTCACAGGTGATCCTCATGAATATGGGGTCTACTAGGGAAATTACTTTCAATTCTGGTGAGAAATTTTCGATACGTTTATTCTTTCAAACGGGACAATTTATTTTCTGATTGGTCCACAGCAAGACCTCTCTCTGGCCCTTAGCCTCTTGTTCTTGCCTCCACACTGCTCTGAAAATGTTACTAAGCACTCTTTATGCCTTTTTAAATCAGTTTATTGGGTGTTCATAAAACTCTTACTAAAAACCATACATATATCCATTGTGTCCAGAACATTTGTACATTTATTGCCAACATCATTTTCAAAATATTTACTTTCTATCAGCATTACCTTTTCCCCCTCCTTCTCCCACCCTTCTTCTCTCATGAACCATTGATAATTTTTAAATTATTATTGTTTTTTCATGTGTTACACTTTTCTGTTGTTCATGAGGGGTTTATTGGCAGATCCTTGTGATCAGTTTCCTTCCCCTTTCATCCCCCAACTTTCCCCTTACCCTTCTGGTATGGCTATTCTCAATACTGGTTCTGAGCAGTTTGTCTGTCCTGGGTTCCCTGTGATTCCAGCTCTTATCTGTTCCCATGTACATGCTCTGTTCCAACTGGATTTGTAAGGTAGAATTGGGATAATGATAGTCAGTGGGGGTGGGGGCGGGGCATGGAAGCAATAAAGAACTAGAGGAAAGTTGTATGCTTCATTGGTGCTGTATTACACTCTGACTGGCTCATCTCCTCCCTGCAATCCTTCCATGAGGGTACTCAAATTGCCTACGAATGGTCTTTGGGTCTCCACTAGGCAGTCCCCCTCATTCACCAAGATATGGTTTTTCTGTTCCTGATCTTTGATACCTGATATTTGAAATTATGGAAACCTCACAATCACACAAGCTCATGTGGTTCTTCCATGTGGGCTTTGTTTCTTCTCAGTCTTGTTTATCTTCAATCCTTGAAGACCCTAGATGTTATATCTTTTGATAGTCAGGCACCATTAATTTTCTTCACCACATTTGCTTACGCATCCACTTTGTCTTCAGGGATCACATTAGGAAGGCGATCATCATGGAATGTCAGATTAATAGAACAAGGTGTTCTTCTAAAAGGGAATACTTTAGCAGAAGCCCAATCTCCATCTGCTATCTTAATATTAAGTCTATAAATATATGTACATAGATTCATTTCCTCATTGTCATATATGAACTCATTTACATATGCACATGCCTGTATTTAGACCTCTATAAATTTCCTTTGTCTCCTAATTCTTTCTTCTATTTCTTTTCACTTTTCTGTTGTCCCACTCTCATGTTCAGGCTTCATTTGAGTTTCTATAATTCCTTTTGGCTACACTGCCCTTGATCAAGTCCTAAAAGGCATTCTTCACCCTCCTCACCATCGATTTTTGATCACTCGTTGTTCCCTGTCCCCTGATTTGTTAACACCCACTTCTTTTCCCCCTCTCCTATGTCTCCCCAAAACAGGCAGTCCCATTGTTTTCTCCTCCAGATTATTTATCTTGCCTATCTTATCTAGGTAGTCATGAGCAAAAAAAGCAACAAAAGAAAAGAAAACAGCAACAGCAAAAAACAATCACAAGAAAAAAGAAAAGCCTATAAATAGTTTTAGGTGTGTTTGTTAACCTTAGGAGTGTTTTCAGGTAGAATCTGATGGTGTACCAGGCCCTGGTCCTATAGTCTATTTTTGGTGCTCTCCAGGATTTCAGCGTTCTGCTCCCCTTGCTTTTCTGTTGTATTCCTTTAGTGTTTCCCCTCTGGGTGGTCGGGTCAGATCACATAGCACTATGGGTCAGGAAGGGATGTCGTATCTCGTGGTGAGCTCCGTCCTATGGTCCTCTCTGTGCATTTGCTGCTCTGAGCAGTAATATTAAACTCGGGCCTTGGTATGCCAGAATGGGCTCCACTCTCTTCCTCCCCCTTTGTTTGTTCCTGTGTGCTCTGATCAGAAATGTCTCCCTCCCTGAGCTGTAGCTTCAGTGCTGTCCTTTGAAGTGAATTTTTCTGGGTAAGGGGGGTGGAGGCTGTCGACATAGTTGGGCTTGGATCTGGCCCCTCGGACCTCTCTATTGGTTCCCTGCTTCATGCTGGTATGTTGTATTCATGACTTGGAGCTCCTGGTTCATGTCTGGTCCCTCTCTCCCTGTGGAGATACAAGCAACACCCTGACCTTGGGTGCCTTAGTGTCCTGTCCCTCTGCTACCCTTTTCTCTTTTCCTCCCCTTTTCTTTCGTTGCCTACTCTGTTTATCCCTGGCTTTAGTATGGTCCCTGCTAGATATACCCAAGAATGTGTATATACGGTAGGCACTTATAAGGCTGTCAGTAAACACCAAAGGACATGCCTCTCCCCTATAAGGTCTGACCAGAAACTTTCAGCCCCAGCTTTATGGGTCAGCAAATCCATATCCTCCAAGTAAATGCTCAGAGTAAGTCACACTGCAAGCAAGTTGCCTATCCCAAAGCACCCAGCACTGCTTGCTCTGAGGGCTGCAAAATCCTCCATGCTTCCTCCGTCTCTGGTGTCAACTCTGTCAAAGCTGTTCCTTCCCTGGCTCAGTAAGTTTTCAAATGCTTGGGGTCCAAAGTATGCACTCCCTGTGGCTTTGCTTTTGATGGTAGTGAGATGCTACTTCCAGCTTCTGAGATGGTTCACTTTATATCACTAGGATAGTAATCATAATCAACCCTGGTAGCAGTCACTCAGAGCCTAATCATAATCCAATCCATCAGCTTCCACCAACCTTCTTAACAAGATTCATTAGGCAAAAATGTCGCTTGATGGGAGCTACAGAGAGTCTGGCTAATAGAACCAAATAGGTAATTCACTTTCTTGCATGTAGTGTGCAATTAATGATGTCATCTGATAATTCCTGCAATCTATTGATTCATCTTTCTTTGGAAGGAACACAATATTGATCTCTTATAGTCTTCTGGCCAGAGAGTTGTCTTGCAAATTTAAACTAACTGTAAAATGTTTTTTTCAAAGTAATTAGCAGATATTTTACATTTCACATTAATAAATCCATTATTATTTCTGGTAAATAAAAGCAAGCAGTAAAGAAAATGGAATGATAGCTATATTCCAACAGATACCTTTGATCGCATTCTAGAAATTTATCAAATAGAACTTTTCTAGAGATTGCAATTTTTGAATTATGATTGTCTTATTTTTTCTCTTGAGTTATAAATGTAGTTTAATATATTTGATGTAAGTATAAAAAATACTCTCCACCTCAGAGGATAAAATGCAATTGAAAACTGATGTTTTCTATATATATTTCACTTAATCATCAACCTTACTTGTGCTGCTTTGAATTCCACATATATAAATATAGCAAACATATATAAAATCCTGAAATTTTGCTCACTTTTTACAGTACAAATAGTCACTCACTCAGAATGTGCAATTAATAATGGGTGGCAGGGAAGTAGTAAATATGTTCAAGCCATTTATTTCCTTTAGTGTAGACTCCGGGCAATTTGTTTTTGCACAGCTTTCTAACTAGTAAGTGAGTTTCTCTTGGGCAGGGAGTGACTTTTTGCTCAGAATAATTGCTAACACTGAGCCTAAGCTCACTCTTCCATTGTTCTTAGTGAATAGTTTTCTCCAAAGTGCCTCATCTTCTTTTATGGTTTCAGGCACCCTGTTCTTGTAATAATCCTCACACAACCAATTTAATCTTTTTTGCTCTCTTGTTATCCATTCAAAGCTACTTTCGAATTTCTTGCACCTGGATTTTTCTCCCAGTGGCATAAGTTTAACTTTCAAATAATGAAAGTCACATTCCTATTTATCTTTCATCTTTTCTTTTCTTTAAACAGTTCTATTTCATGTTTACACTGTGCACAGGCTTGGAAGGCTTCTACTCCTCACTATCGAATTGCTCCCAATCCCAAAACATCATCATTTTGTAATATTATTCTGACCAAGTTAAATCCTACAATAAAATATAAAACTCTTCATTAACTGGAAGGATACACTTTTACAAAGTTTTGCTTATTTTTAAGCTGCTTGTCTTGGTTATCCACTGTTACTATACCGAAATGCTACATGCGATTTAAAAGAGTACATTTTCTCAACATTCAGAGGCTAGAATTCAAAATTCTGACCGATGTCTCAAAGGGAAGGCTCTCTGTCTTTATTGTCTACTGGAACCGGTCATTGTCTCCTTTCCACAAATGTTTCCCCGAGTCTCAAGGGTAATCTCTATTGGACTTGGCATCAATCTTTCTCTAAGTCTCTGAAAGTTTCTTTATGTGAAAAACCTTGGCCCAAAACCACTCCCAAACTTTCTCCATGACTGTAAATTCCTCTTTTAGGCTCAGGTTTCTTTCCTATTATCTCTTGGGAGACATAAGGTGATAATTGATTACATCCCCGGAAAAAATGCCCCTACATTGAATTAGTGCTATAGGGTGACTGAAATCACAAAGATTAAGAGTCTTATATGTTACCCTAATCTTCTTATAGCTGACCTATTATACTATTTTATGTATGACAACTCATATCACTATATAACTGTCAAGTCACTGATAATCATAGCTCAGTCAATTTTGTGCATGTTTAGGAGAAGGCATCATTCATTCCAGGATATTCCATGTGTTGATCCCCAAATCCATTTCTTTGCCATATGTAGAATATGTCCACCCTGTTGTATTATCCAAACTCTTAAAACCATCACAAGATCAAAGATTTATAGAGTAAAATCCTCTGCTGTGAACTTGTGAAATATAATTATGTCACTTGTTTCCAAAGTACAGTGGTGGAAATGCAAGCAATTTAAAAGTAAACATTTAAATTTCAAGGGTGAGAAGTAACAGTATCAAGGAGTCCAAACTCTGCAGAATCACTTACCTCAAATCAGTTAGACAATATCACTGTCCTACAGACGAGTGGTATAGGCCACACTCTCCAGACACTTGACTCTGAACTCCAGCTCAAAATCCAGAGCCATTGTGATGACAACTCTGCAAACTCAGTTTTCAATAACCCCATTGCATTAGTCCAGTGAAATAGAAGTGTCATGGTCTTAGTCCCAACAGGCCTTTCTTTTCTGACCTTGGTTCTGCTAGACCTACCTTCAGCTCTCAACAGTGCCTATCTACAATTTCCATTCCATTCTGGCTTTTCTGAACAGGTTCAAGGTCTTAGAAAACAACTGTTCTAACCAACCATGCTATAAACCTACCCTCTCAGATCCTGAAGGTCCCCCAAAATTCTATCCCTGACCTTTGAGACTGAGGGATGTAATTGCTGATATCAGCTGACTATAGAAAGTACAGGAAATAAGGTACTTTGTCATATATTCCCTATGCATAGACATTTGACTCTGTGAATCATAACAAACTATAGCTAACATTACAAAGATGGAGGATTAAATGCTACTTCCATGAGAATCTATTATAGATACAAACAAGAAAAAACCCTTGAGAACTTCAATCTAATCCTATTGTGAGAATTTTGATCTTCTTGACATTGAGCAATAATTCCTCCTGAAGACTGTGATCCCTGATCTTCATCAACATGAGCTTCAAATCCTCCACACTTTCAACAAGCAAGGGTGTGTAATCTGCATATTTCAGATTATTAATAGGACTTCCTAAAAAAAAAGACTTTCTCTAAACCTGATGCCACATTCTTCTTCAGATAAGCCATTTTTTCCTGATTATTTCCTCAGCATACAAATTGAACAAGCATGATGAGAGTAAACTCTGATGCATATCTTTCCTGATTTTTAATTGTGCATTGTTTCCTTGTTCTGTTCTTGAAATTGCCTCGATCTAGGAACAAGTTTCACATTAACATAAAAAAGTGTTCCGCAGTGATGCCCCGCCCCCCCCCCAAAAAAAAGTGTTCTGGAATACCCATTCGTCTCAAGATTATCCATAATTTGCTGTTATCTACATGGCTCAGTATCTTGGCATAACAATAATGTCCCTTGTTTCAAATCTTCTCAATATCACGTTAGCCTCTGGCAGCTCGTAGTTAATGTAATTCTGAAACCATATCTGGATGATTCCCAGCAAAATTTTATTTTCATATGATATTGTTATATTTAATTTATATGATATTGTTAATTTGAGCTTTCTGTTGAGACACCTTTCTTTGAAATAGACTCGGTTATAGATTTCCTTGAGTTAGTTACCAAGGAACTGATTTCCAAATTTCTTGTTATAGACAACTAGATGCTTCATCGACTTGTCAAAACATTTCAATTGGTGTTTCATAGTTCCTAGAGAATTGTGTGTGACTCAGTACCATCAGCTTTTTTTCATTATTTTTTATAATCCTATGCTTCCTCTTGTGCCAGTCACCTAATCTTGTGCAAATTCGAGGATTAAGAAGGTCATGTTGGAGGATAGCCTGTCAATTTGGAGAGAGCCAATGAGACCTCTGTGTGGGTGTGGCCTTCTCCTGAGAATTCTGGGAAATGTGGCCATTCCTTCTTGAAGGCAGAGACACTGTCTCTCTGTCTGGGTTCACTTCCTTGGAGACTCCCTACTGACAACACTCACTCCATGGAGATATTTGACTGACAGGCTGGCTCCCTGTGAGACATCCCTGAGGAGAAGCCACATGGACCTACCCTGATGGAGCCAGAAACCTGGACCTAGGGACATCTAAAGGAGACTCCTGCCAGTGCTGAAATGCTGAAAACAAAGACTGGCTGCTGACTGGCTTGTGGTCATTTTGCATTTGACATCATTGCACATGTCCCATGAGTGCGAAGAGGATTTTGTAGATTGCTGCCAAATATATGTGCTAAAATAAGGCTTATGGGCTTTCTCTGGACCAGGCTGGGATATTTTCTTAATGTATGGTTACCCTTTATATAAAATTCTCTCTTATATGCATATGCATGTTTATGAATTTGTTTTTCTAGTCTACCCAGACTAACACAACTCCTAAAATGATGGATTGTGGACGAGACCTTACAGTGGAAAAGTGTATTTTTTCTATTTTCTTTTGATGCTTCCTGCATCATTAAAAATTTAGCTCATGGAATCTTTCAATACTGTGACGCAGGGTTTGAATATTTTTCTTGAATTCTTTCTGTTTAAGATAAGCTGAGTGTGTTCATAGTGTTTGCTTTTCTATCTTTAGGTTTTTATATATTTCATTATAATATTTGACTTTGTGTTCTTGAGCTGCTTAATAACTTTTTTTGTTTAGCTCTGACTGTCTGGGGTTTTTTTTCTGTTTGCATTAGTTATTCTATGATGAAGATTAAGAGTCAGAGTCTCCTGTGATATCCACTTTTATCCCTTTTTTCTCTTCCTATATTTGTGATTAGTTTTTGTTTTATGTGTGTTGTTCTTGATTTTCTCCACAACTCATCAGGTCATCTGTCCTTTGTGTTCAATATGCCAAACCTGTTCTTGAGATGTTCTGGATATTTAGGTAGGCTATACTCATAATTGTATTATGACTTATGGATTTGTTTTAATTTTCTTTAACCTCAACCTGAACTTACAGATGAGGAATTGCTGACCTGTTCCACAGTTAGCCTCTGGTCTAATTTTAGCTGCTTCATTGTTTTTTCCTTCTCAAATTAAAACCAAAGCCACTACTATATGTATATTGTGAATAGCATCAGCCCTAGTGCACAGCATATAACTGTTACTGTGGATTTTCACAGATTATAACTCTTGACAAGTAAAAAAAAACTCATCTTTTTCCCTTGGAGAGGATGGTGGTTTCAAAGTGCTGACCTTACACTTAGACTCCGCCTGTGCTGTCTCTTTCTCACATATGTAATCCATTTTATTTCTCTTCATTCCTTCTAGAAGTGAATGTGAACAGCCACCATTTGTGTTGTTGATAAAAGTATTTATGTCATTGGTCTAGAAACTTCTTGAGATGTTCTGCACATTTAGGTGGATATTATGACTTGTGGATTTGTTTTAATTTTCTTCAACCTCAACCATAACGTACAGATGAGGACTTGCTAAACTGTTCCACATTTAGTCTATATATGTCAATGCTACATATGTCATTGGTCTTGAAAACATCTAACATGGTATCTCCAGCTTTATTTCTATCACAGAAATAATATTTTCCAACTACTATTCTTTAATCTTTGTTTCCAACTTTTGCATTTCACTGGTTGATAATTATCAATGCACTTTGATTGTAGGTTTGGTCAATTTCTGACTGAAGACACAGAAAATTCAGTTATTTCTGTACCAGTCATTTTAGTTTTTGGTACATATATTTGAACAGTAGTTGTATTAATTGTAGTTCCTTGATGCAGTTAGATAGAATCCTATCACAGTCAGTATTACATTTCAAGATCCACCTTGAAGTATCCTTTTTCATGGTGATGGCAATCTCATTCTTCTTCATTATGCCATTTCCAGCATAGTGAAGCATATGTTTTTGTAATTCAAACTAATCAACAGCACTAGTTCTTCCTATAGAATTTGTCAATTGTTTGACTAAAAATTGAAGAATGGAGGTGAGTTAATTCCCAGATATAAAGGATGACTAAGGGATTCAGTTTCATAGTTTTGGGAATATTTTCCTAATCAGTAAACTTGGACTTTTAACATAATTTTGAATTATATTTTTCATATGTCTCACATATATCAAGGAACTTTCACAGTAATTATATAATTGTTGACAATTTGAGAGGTTTGAGAGTAGAAGGGTAGAACCTGGTCTGTCTATCAGGTTATCGCCAATGAGGTGGGGCTGACCTTCTTCTGAAAATTCTGGGAACTCCAATATTCCTCCTTGGAGGTGGGAGACACTCTCGTTCTGCTGACTCCCTGGGAGACACTGCAGCTGACAGACACATGGAACTACACTCGTGGCCTCAGCTAGAGGGACTACGGAGAGATCCCTGCAGGTACTGAAGTGCTTACAATGCCACTGGGTCCACAAAACTTGGCTATGGATTACAACTCAATGTAAAGAAAGCGAAAACCCTCACAACTAATCAATAGACAACATCATGAGAAATGGAGAAAAGATTAACCTCAAGCATTTCATTTTGCCTGGAATTCTAATCAGTGCTCATTGAAGCAGCAGTCAAGAAATCAGACAGCATGCTGCATTGGGTGTATAAATCTGTTGCAGGAGTTTTCTTTAAAGTGCTGCGAAGTTATTGTGCATACTAAGACCTTCCTGAGTCAATTCATGGCATTTTCAATTGCATCACATACATATGATAAACCAAAAACCAAATGTTCTGTCATGCAGTTGATACTGCAACACAAGGAACCGTAGGACTTCCCCTTTGAGTGTCTAAAATGCTTTCCAGGATTAGAAAACCCCATCTCTTGCCTGTAACATGACTGGTGGTTCAAAACTTCTGACCTGTGGATCACGGCTCAAAGCCTAACCACGACATTTCCAGAGCTCCTATGCATATGACAGGTGGAAAATAAATGAGAAAACAGGAGAGACTTTATTTGAAGCAACTGATTCTTCGTGTCAATGAAAAATATTGAAAGTACCATGAACTACCAAATACCAAATAAATTTATCTGGAAGATGTACAGCCAGTGTTCTCTAGAAACAAGGGTGACGAGACTTGGTAGCACATACTTTGAGCATGTTTTCAGTAGAACATCCTGTCCCCTTTACCATAAAAGAAAACTGAAGTCTCAATGCCACTGGGTTGATTCCAACTCATAATGGTTGATGGAGCAGGGGAGATTTGCACCCATGGATTTTTGTGATTGCATATCTTTATAGGAGAACACTTGGTCTTTCCCTGACAGAGTGAATCATTGTTTTAAGATACTGACCTTTTGGAAAGCACCCCAAAGTGTAACCACAACACCACCAGGAGACAAGCCCCTGGAAAAATATCCTTCTTGGTAAAGTAAAAGGTCATTGAAAAGGAGGAAGACCTTTATAAAGTGATTTGATAAAGTAGCTGCAACAATTGGCTCCTACAGACCAATTGGAAGCATACTTCACGACTGGGCAGGGTTCCTTTTTGCTGTAAATAGTGTTGTTATGTGTCAGAATAGCTTTGCTGGCGACTGGCCACCACTACAGCATCTGTTTTAGGTTGGCTAACTAGAAAAGCAAAGTGAAGGAAGTGTGTATGTCTACCACAGGCCCACAAAGACAAATACTTCTCACTGTCTTTGAGTCCATTTTGAACAAAGATGATCTCATAGTACAAAATAGAACTGTTTCTGTGGGTGTCCAAACTGTAAACCCTTAAAGTTCTATAAAGTCACATCTTTCTCTTTTGAAGTGGCTGGTGTCCAACTGCTGACCTTGAAGCACTCTAGGCCACCAGACCTCCTTTGTACATATACAGAGAGGTGACAGATAAACAGTTGTAGAGGCAATCAAGTTCCAATTCTTTGGGTCAGGCATCAGACTGAGTATCTCTTGACAAACATAGGTGCATGGGCTACAAGATCTAGACTAGAGGGGAAAGTAGGTTAAGCTGGGTTCTCTGAAGAAATAAAATCAGGATATGTGTGTGTGTGTGTGTGTGCATAGATTTATACAGTAAGAAGGAGTATAACAGCTACTTAGTACACACAGCAGTACAGAGGGCTCAGTTCAACTCACTTTTGTTGAAGAGTCAATATAGTGGAAGTCCTTCAATCCACAGAGGGGACTTCTTTAGTTCAAGGTCAAGTGAGCAGACAGGGTAGTCTTCCCTCAAGCAAGAGAGGTAGAGTCTGCCTGAAGGTCACAGACAGCAGAGTGGGACTGCCACAGTCATTGACAGAAGCAAGGGAGCTGAGCAAAGCAGGTCCAGATGATACATGGAACTCCAACAGTGCAAGGCAACAGGTTCCACTGGCCTCGAGCTCAAGGATGCATGATGGATGCCTCAGCAGAACAGTGAAACAGGTCTGTCAGGAGCCTCAAGCACTAGCAACAAGTTCCATGGGTTTGCTGACCCACAGTCCGTTTAGCACACAGATTGAGGCAGAGATCTAGCTAAAGCAGCAGCATTCTTGCCCGATCACCAGAGAGCAAAACCCAGGGGTGGGTTTTGCCAAGTCATTTATCTATTTGCCTTTTAATCACACTGTGACCTGATTAATATCCTCTCATATGTTCCTATTAGCCATGTTGGCACAGTAAACTTTTCACATAAGGTGAGAGCCTTCAGGCTACAGAGACAAACAGAAAAAAAGTGGGCAAGTAATATGGCAGGTACTACTGAAGACTTCCAAGATCAGCAGGTCAATCAACGAACTTTGCTGCAGAGGCAAATATATTCAAAGTTAGAAAGTAAAATGTCAAATTGCTCTTTCAGTCAGGTTACAATAACTTTAACTCTCATATATTCCTGTGTTAGTCCAGATAGACTAGAGGAACAAATTTCAGAGACACGCACATAGGTATAAGGAAAGGGTTTATATACAAAAGAAATGTGACACTAAGAAGGCATCCCAATCCAGTCCAGTGCAAAGTCATAAGTCCAATAATAACCCATATATCCAAAATCAGTCTATAAAGTCTGCTTCCGACTCAGGAAGTCACGGGTCAGTGGGTGCAGAATTCTGGCACTGGCAGGGGTCTCCCCTTGGTTCCCGGGCTCCTTGATTCCAGGGCTCAGGTCCATCAACAGCATGCCACTCCAGCTTCGGAGGTCTGTCTTTGTCAGGGCAAAGCCATGTGGTCTCTCCACTGGCTACTCCAGCCTCCCAGCCACTGCCATTCTGTGTTGCCTGTAGTTTATCATCTCTCTAACTTCCAACAACTGGGGAAGATAGCTTCTTATCTTCATGAGGGAATACCAGGAGATTTCCCTGGAGTCTCAGGTGAAAGCAATGCACACAAAGAGCCATGCACTCATCAGCTATTCAATGGCTTTCTCCTGATTGACAGGCTGGACTCCACCCCTACATTTCAATTATAAAATTAACATAAGGACATGACTGCCACAATTCCCATTTTGCAATGCTTTTATCAGGAAAGGGTATTACATTTTGGAAAGTGCTTTCTCAGAGATTTATTAAATGATCTTTTTTTTTTTAATTTTTCAATTTACCAAATGATTGTATTACATGTATGACTCCCAGATGGCTATCTGGAAATACAGTCTTGGAATAAGTCTACTTGTTTATATATGAAGGGGTTGCTAAAACTTTCTTGAAAAACTACACTATGTTTTAATTTCATTTCTCCATGAGATTTTGGGAGAAACCCTTTCATAAATTTATTTTATGTATTTCTAAATTTTATTTGTAAATATTACACTGATAAATCTTTGGTATGTTCTTTCTTTGCTGTTATTTTAAATTCAAATATATTTTGGAAATTAATGTACATGTGTGTAATGCCTTAAGGCATTATTATAATATGCCAATTTATGTATTTTGGCTATGACATCTTAACTTCGCAATTAAAGTTTATATATAACTATATCTAACCCTGAGTATATTGAAATATGAAAGAATCAGAGTATAATATCAAGCTCTTAACATAACTAATCATTGATGCTCAATAATGTTTTATGTTGGGGGGAGCAGTTGACTATTATTGAATGGAAACTAGAAACATGATTATATCCAGAAAATAGAGGCAGTAAATGGTTCATTTGCTTTCTTTCCATTTGCAGAATTGTAATAAAAATGCCAACCAGATTGATTTTTAGGCAAGCAGTACATTGCAATAAAGTTAAGATTACTAGAAGTGATGCATTAATACATAGCAGTCGCCTTTGTGTCTACTTTTCTACTTCAATTTTAAGAGTACTTGGGCATTTTAATTTTAGTTATAGATATCATTTAGTTTCCAATTCAAAGAGTGCTCTGTTATCCACGAAATAAATGTGAACATTTCCACATTTTCATTTTCATTTTCAGCATGCTTTCTTAGATTTTAATCTTAATATTCCCACAGATACAGATCCACACACATACTCACACAATGCAACATTTAAAAGAAATTATAGTCCAGTATTTCATGTAAAGTACTGAATGCCTGCCCATTTACACATTATTAAGCTCCTGTAGCATCAGCTGCACAGGATTTAGCACAACATATGGTGTTGATTATTTCTCTTTGTTAATGAAAATTTGACTTATAAATCTCTTGCAACAACTAGTGATGAGATGTGTAGCAAAATTATTACACATATTACTTGATATTTTAAAATGTCACCTTTTTCCCCTTGTTAGCAAAAGTATGGCAGACTTATAGAGATATTTAAAACGAAGAGGGAGGAGATAAAATAGAAAGAATAAATGAGAGCAAATACAGAATTACAAGTTAATAGTATTCATCTAAAAGGTGTCTTCTACGGTGTGGGAATTGTGTCTGATCTGACCCCACCACACCGAGGCAAAACACTAAGGGCACACAACAGAATAGCAAAGGGACCAGAGGAAGGAAGTCCCAAGGTAGTACCAAAAGTAGACTTAGGGTCCATGGAGTGGCAGCCCATCAGATTGGAATGGTAAACACTCCTAAAGATTAACAAACAGACCATGAACTATTTACTGGCTTCTCTCTCTCTCTCTCTCTCTCTCTCTCTCTCTCTCTCTCTCTCTCTCTGTCATTGTTTCTTTGTTATTGTTGTTCTTTTGTTGCTTTGTTTTGTTGTGTATTGTTTTTATGGTTGTGTCTTTGATGCTTTTTCCCCTTTACTATCATGATCCCAATTGCACCTTGAAAATCTTGCTAGACTAGATAATGTGCACTGGTACAGATAGAAACTGGATACACAGGGAATCTAGGACATATGGATCCTTCAGCAATATCAGGAAGATGGGGTAAAGGGGAGGAACCAATTACAAGAACCTACTTATAACCCCTTCCCTGGGGGATGAACAACAGAAAAGTGGGTGAAGGGAAATGTCAGACAGTGTAAGACAAAACAAAATAATAATAATTTATAAATTATCAATCATGGGGGGCAGGGGAGTGAGGACCTGATACTAGGGCTCAAGTGGAAAGCAATTGTTTTGAGAATAATGATGGCAGTAAATGTGTAAATGTTCTTGACACAATGGATACATGTGTGGGTTGTGAGAGGCGTCGAATGAGCACCCAAAAATGATTTTTAAAAAGAAAATGGGTCTTATAAATTGATTAACCAATTTATATGAGTTGAATTATTTTTAAAAATGCAATTTGAATGTATTGCTAAAAATTTAAAAACAAGAAAAATGCAATGATATACTGTTTGTGTGTTTGCTTGTTTTAGGAGAAAATAGGAGTAGTATAGTAGCTAAAGAGGACATATGCCATTTCAGAATTTGTACTAAGTATATCAATCATCTCTCTAAGAAATAAAGTATATATAAGCTTTTAAAATATTAAAACATTGCTTTCATTTATAATAAAATAACAAATGTTGCTAAAAATAACAAATATTAAACACTTGATGTACATATTATACAAAAATGCTTTGCGAAGCTTATTTTATTACTCATTATTTTATGTTTTATAATATTTATTCACTAAATATTACCCATTGACTTTATGTATCTCCAATGCCATTCCCTTTGTAAGAAACAAGTCTCATTAAATTATTTCCCATAAGGTTTTGAGGAGTGTTAGGTAAGTTCCAGGCGATTTTTCTTTTTAGGAAAGGTGATAATTTGAATAGTCATCTATCAATATCAATAGGAGATCAACAAGAGGAAAAGCCCGTCTTGAATTCTAATGTGACATGTTGTCCAACTGTCTTTGACGCATAGAAATACTGTGAATGAAAAAGAAAGAAACTTCATTGGGTCTTTCACCATCTTACCAATTATCATCATGTTTGAACCTATTTTGCAGCCACTGTGTCAATCCATTTCCCCAAGGATATCTCTCTTTTCTGCTAAAACACCACTGTTTTTTGCTAAGCCCATAATTATGGTCTTCTCCAAGCCCTGATTTCTCCTGAAAGCATGTCAGAGTACCTGCCACAAAGATTCTTCTTCCTTTTGTATAAAGAGAATTTCAGCTGAATTTCTTTCAAAATACATTTGTTTGCTCTTCTGGCAGTTCACTGTACTTTCAAAATTCTTCTCCAATAGCAGAAATTAAATGCATGTATTCCTCAGTTTCCCTTGTTCATTTAACATGCATAATGGAACAATTGAAAATATCAATACAAAAATCAGAATGATGTCTCTTCCTTCCTCTTTAAAACTTTCAAGAGATTTTGTATAGCAGATTCTTACCCAATATAATAACTTACTTTGTCTTTTAAGAGTTCTGCTTTTAGAAGCATTGATTATTGACCCAAGACAAATGAACTCCTTGGTAACATCAATGCTTGCTGTGTACACCAGGTTAATTCTGCCCCAATGTGAGTATTTTTGTCTACATTTTTTTATAATAAATTATAATTGGTAGGGGAGGTTGTGGTCTTTGAATCGCATGAATAAGTATTCCAAACCCTCTTTGATTTCAGCAAGTGAGCCTGTTATTCAGATTATTTTGTCATTTTCAGCTGGCTTTTGCAATTTTGGGTTCAGCTCTTTTAATTTATCATTTCTTTCATGCTGGGAAATTTCAGACATTTGTTTTGCTATTCTATCTCCCTCTCTTTTTATGGACCTTTGGCTTTTTTCATGTATGATGTTCTTATTTTCATCCCACAATTGAATATTTATGTCTAAAATCTGTTCTTGAGATGTGTGTTAGTCCGGGTAGACTAGAGTCACAAATTTATAGACACGCATTGGGACATTGAGACATTGAGACATTGAGAAATGGGACATTGGGAAAACATCCCAGCTCCTTCCAGTTCAAAGCCATAAGTCAGATATTAACCCCTATACCCAATATCAGTCTATAATGTCTCCTTCTGACTCACGAAGTCATAGGTTGTTGGGGTCTCATCCAGCGAGACCCTTACGTGGGGACTTCAGGGCTTCAAGGAAGCAACGCACCTGGACGAGGAAAAGACAAAGAAAAGACACAGAGACAGGGAGCAAGACAAGTGCTGATCAAGCTCCGTTTATTTTTAGTTCAGGCAGCAGTATTTATCTTCAAGCATAGA
>PVJH01006272.1:44890-103456 GCA_004026705.1 Nesogale talazaci
TGCCATCCATGGCATAATTTGGGACCACAATTTACACAATGTTGTTAAACCAATCACAGTAAAGGTCAATTATTGAGTACATTATTGAGTAAGTTATTGAGCAGCTCTGGAAACTGTTATTGCTACAGACAATCTCATGATGTGCAGGAGACAATCTCATGATGTGCAGGAAGCTGATCATGAATCTGTGTTCAGCAATAATAACCACTTGATTAGGATCTGCGCAAGGGGCAGGCAGTTGAGACAGCCAGTGCAATCTCAAAAATACCCAAATGGCAAAGGTTGCCTTCGGCCCTCCACAATAGGTCAGTGAGTGCAGAGTCCCAGCACTGACAGGGTTCTCCCCATGGCTCCTCACTTCCAGGGCTCAGGGTCCATCAAAACAGCATCCAGTGATGGCAGAAGCAACTCACTGCTGGAAGGGGTCCCCATGAGGCCTCTCCAGCTTCAGAGGTCTGACTCCATCAGGGCCAAGCTGTGTGGCTTCTCCGCCAGCTCCTCAGACACTGGCATCTTGTCCTGTCTGTGATTCATCGTCTCTGAGACTAACTCCTAGCAACTAGGGAGAAATCGTCTCATCTCCATGAGTGAAATAAAGTGAGATTTCCCAGAAGTCTCAGGAGGAAGCCATGCTCACACAGAGGCCTCATTGGCTACTCAATGGCTATCTCCAGATTAACAGGCTAGACTCCACCTCTACACCTCAATCATGAAATTAACATAAGCACATGACTGCCACAAGATGTTTCCTAAATTTAGGTGGTATCTACTCAAGGTTTTTGTTTCTTGCACTTGTTTTGGTTCTCTTTGAAGCTACACTGAACTTGCATATTATGAACAGTTCATGATTGGCCCCAAGGTTGGGTCCTTACCTTGCTTTGACTGATCATGAGCTTCTCCGTTGTTTCTCTCCACAGATGTTGTCAATTGTATGCCTGCGCTTTGCAACTGGTGAGGTACAAACATTTGCCATTTGCTTTTTGTTGCTGTCATGTTCTGGACTTGAATCAGTCCAACTCATAGTGACTGTTTATAAAACAGAACAAAGTACTGCCCTGCAACAGCCTCTCAATCACGATTCTCTTTAATTTTATTGCTGTTGTCACTAAGACAATCCATCTCATTGAAATGTGTACATTTAGTTTTGTTTTGTTTTTTACTTTTCCAAACATGATATCCTTTAAGGCACGAGTGTCTCTGCCTAAGACATGTACTGTGTGCTACACAAAGTCTTAACAACCTCACTTCTGAGGAACATTCTCCCTGTATTACTTGTGTGTGTTGTTGTTGTTATGTCCCACTGAGTCGGTATTGACTCCTAGCAAATCTATGGACAATAGAAGGAAACACTAGCTAGTCCTATACTAGTCTCAGTTTGAGCTTATTGCTATAGCCTTTGTTTGAATCTACCTTGCCCAGGGTCTTCCTCTTTGTCCCTGCCCATCTACTTTACCAACCAGAATGTCCTGCTCCTGGGACAGGTATATCCTGATAACACATACAAAATACATGCGGCAATCTCTTGCCAATTTTGGTTGGGTTTTGTGTGTGTGTGTGTGTGTGTGTGTGCTAGTTTTCACTCTAAGAAGAAGCCTGCTTGTCTTTCATCCAAGACAGATATGCCAATTTGTCATACTATTGTGACTTGTATGTTCTAGTGAAGCTAAAATGTATGCCACTTGTATTTCAAATACCAACAGGGTCATCCAAACTTAACAGGTTTCAGGAGAGCCTCCAAGCTAAGAATAGACGATGAAAAAGATAAGCTCTCTGTTTCATAACAATTATTCCTTGAAAACCTTATGAAAAACATCAAATATATGTATAGTTGGAAAAATATTTTTAATGAAGAAACAATTACTTACCAAATTACATTCTATTCTTACTGTGTTAGTCCGGATAGACTAGAGGAGCAAATTTCAGAGACATGCATATAGGTATAAGGAAAGGGTTTATATACAAAATAAATGGAACCCTAAGAAGGCATACCAATCCAGTCCAATACAAAGTCATAAGTCCAATAATAACCCATATCCCCGAAATCAGTCTATAAAGTCTGCTTCCGACTCAGGAAGTCACTGGTCAGTGGATGCAGAATTCTGGCGCTGGCAGGGGTCTCCCCATGGCTCCTTGCTTCCAGGGCTCAGGTCCATCAACAGCATGCCACTCCAGCTTCAGAGGTCTGTCTTCATCAGGGCTAAGCCGTGTGGTCTCTCCACCGGCTACTCCAGCTTCCCAGCCGCCGCCATTCTGTGTTGCCATGGTTAATCATCTCTGAAACTAACTCCTAACAACTGGGGAAGATAGCTTCTCATCTTCACAAGGGAAATACCGAGAGATTTACCAGGAGTCTCAGGTGAAAACCATGCCCACACAGAGGCCTCATCGGCTACTCAATGGCTATCTCCAGATTAACAGGCTAGACTCCACCCCCTACATTTCAATTATAAAATTAACATAAGCACATGACTGCCACACTTACCAATGTCTCCTATTTTGTTTCTATCATCAAGACCATATTTTCTTTCAATTGATTCATTCTTCTTCAGTATTTCTGACTTTAAGATTCAAGTTGGCAATATTTACCAGTGCATCCTGATTAAATGTTTAAGAGAAAAGATTCTGGAAGAATTCTGCAATGTCTGCATCATTGACTTTAGTTGTAGGCATTTCAATTTGATTAATAGTTATATTAATTGGTCTTCCTTATAGGTATATAAGTATTAACCTATCTCAGCATTGCACCTTGAAAGTGAGCTTGAAATGATCTTTTCAATGATAAAAGGCACAGAATTCAACTTGAATATCGTTCACAAATTATCTTTTAAGATTGCCTGACTCAATACGATCGATAACAATCCATTTTAGCTAACTAGTGCATAGATGTCATTTTTTATGTTTTGATGTCGTTTCATTTTATTTTTGATGACTTCTAGTTTTCTTAGATTTATACTATGTACATTCCATATTCTGATTATTAATGGATATTTGTAACTCTTTCTTCTCATTTTGAGTCATACACTTTTAACAAATCATAATTCTAGAAATATACTTTATCCTTGTCATAAAAATCAACTTTATTTTGAGAATACGGTTCTTTCCCACGTATATATGAAGTTTCTTTTAACCAAAGGGGTCCATCTATATGAAAATATAGTAAGTAATTTATTCTTATTCAATGATAGATTATATTGTTGCATTATGTACTTGTATATATTACACAGCTAAATATTATGTACTACATAATATATACAAGTATTATAACATATAGAAGCTGAATAATTTTGTTTTGCTTGCTTATTTTAGGTATAACAAAAATTAGATATCCTTTTGCAAAATGTTAAAACTTTTAAAATAAACATAATAATATTTTAGCAGAAAGCATTGTAAATAGAATTTTCCAGTTATTTTCATTATTCTGATTATCACTGACATTATGTATATCATCAACAAACACTTAACAGTTGCATTTGACGTGTGTGAAAAAAACAGTATCAAAGGAAACAATAGTCAGCTATCAGAAAATTAATTTAATATTAAATCAAATAATAACTTCTAGTTCTTAGTAGTATCAAAGATATGTAGTTTATAATAGAATGGTAATTTTAAAAACATCTTTCAACATTCATACAAACTTTCATATCTATTTCAAGGACCAACTGATTCCAAGTATCTTATTTCCTCCTTCAAACTCTTCAAATCCATGGGAACTACAAAACAGTCTAGCAGGAGCTTATATCTTCATAATCAGCGCTCTTTATCTTACTTGTCTCCTATCATAGAATAATTTGAAGAAGGTGTATTTCTTCTTCTACTTTTAGTGCTTTATTCCACTACTGCATTTCAAGAATCTGACAATACATGGGCCATAAGAATCTTGAAATTTAAGGTTGATTGAAAGTTTGGGACTCAAATTTAATAGCAGGTCCAATTAAGAACAATTGCTTTTATTATATATCCCATGCAATATTCTCCCTCATGAAGATATCACTAAAGATATGGGTCTTTTGTGAAGTGGGATGATGCAACCTTACAATATCTTGCTATCAAAATAGTGTCTGAGTTCATAAAACCTTGTATTAAGACAGTTGCTATCTCAGTGACAAGTCACCTACACCTACATGAAAAAAGCACACCACCATGTGTGATCCAGAGTTATGCAAAATAAAGTACAAATCTGAAGGAGGGAATTCTACCAGAACTAGATTCTGTGCACTCAGTTTGCAGAAGGTTATTGATGACAATGGACACCGTAAATTCCTTTTCAGGGTACCCACATGGATCAAGTCTCTGATTAGTCAATTCTCTTATCATTGCCCAAGAAATAAATAACCTTGCTATCATTCAAACAGCATTGTCAAGAAGAAGATGACAAATATAATTATGTTAGAATGTAAAGTCTTATCATTTAATCTCCCTTTTGCCTCATACTAAAGTTGTTTCAGTTCTGAATATTTTCTATTTTCTTTGAAATTATGATTTTGTTGTAGTTATTGTTGTTGACTTTTATTTTGTCATTTTTGTTTGGAGTAGTTACATAATATGTTGGCAATTTGAAATTTATGAGTGAAGAAGTAGAATTTAGAGGTGGTGTCAATCAGGTAGCATTTTGATGACCTCATTTGGAGGTCCTAAGGAGAGATACAGCTCACTGGATTCTGGACAGCCACTGACTCTCTGCAAGACATGACTGATGACAAACCTGATGGAGCAACATTGATGCAGCCAGAACCTGGAGTGTAGGCACAACCTGTAGACCCATCCCAGTAATGATATGCTTCTACTGCCACTGGATCCAGCTGCCAGCAACAGAGGACATTTCAGGGGTCACATGATGGGGAAGCAATGTGGACTGAATCACGAAGGGAGCACTCCTGGATGGAGGTCAGAAGGAGAGAATGACAGGACTGATGGTTCCTCAGAGACATGGAGGAGGGGTCTAAGGGGGGCCATGGACAGATTCAGGTCAGGGGGACCAAAAAGTGGTCTGGAATCTATGGTAAGGAGGGTGCATGGCCTGGTAGAGCTTGAGCAAGTGTAATGTAACCGAGAGGAAGTACTGAAACCAAGCATGATGGTGGGACAGGAAGAAGGTAGAAGGATATAGAGGATATAAGAGGAAGGCAAAAGGCATTTGCAGATGTGTGAACATAGACATTTACACATATAAATATAATTATTTATGATATGGAGGGAGTAAATCTAGGTATATATATTTATAGGTTTAGTACAAGGGAGCAGATGGATCTTGGGCCCCCACCCAGGTACTTTATCAATGCCAGAACACTTTGTTAAATTAAACTGGTATTCCATGATGATCACTGGGTCAATAAGGTCACTGAAGTCAAAAGGGTACAGAAGTGAATGTGATGAAGAAAACTGTGTTAGTCTGGGTACACTAGAGAAACAAATTCATAGACAAACATATGGATATAAGGGAAAGGTTTATATACACAAGGATTAGAACATTGAGAAAGCATCCCAACCCAGTCCAGTCCAAGTTCATAAATCAGATATTACCTCATATGTCCACTACCAATCTATAAAATCTTCCGACTCACAAAACACACGCAATGACACCAGGACAATCACAGACTAGTGGGAGCAGAATCCTGTTTATCTAGCTGAGGTAGAAACATCTTAGCACTGGCAGTGATCTCTCTGTGGTTTTTCTGAACAAGAGGTCTGATTCCATCAGGGCAAGCCCTCTGGCTCCTCCAGTCTCTAGAAATCAGTATCAATCAGCAGGCTGTTATCTCATCTTGTCAGTAGTTGGTCTCCCAGAGAGATTGAGTCTAGTCTCTCTTTTCCAATTGGGAAATACCTCAAGACTTCCCAGAATTCTCAGGAGAAAACCATGCCCACACAGAGGTCTCATTGGCTATCTTCAGATTAGCAGGCTAGACTCCACCTCTACATTCCAATCATGAAATTGACATCAAGTATAAGACCGCCACAAAAATTAATGGTACCCAACTATCAAAGGATATAGTGTCTGTGATCTTAAAAGCTTGAAGATAAACAAATGGCCATCTAGCTGAGAAGTAGCCAAGCCCACACAGAAAAAGCACATCAGTCAGTGTGGCCATGAGGTGTCAAAAGAATCAGGTCTCAGGCATCAAGTAGGAAAAAAAAACACCAAAAAACATATCACTGTGTGCTCACCTTCCTGAGATGATCACTGTGATGACATGTGGGGCCATGAGCAAGAGTAGTGAAGGAAGCTGATGGTGCCAGGCTATCAAAAGAGAGAGAGTCTGAGATCTTATGAACTTGAGGATAAAAAAGTGGCCATCTAGGTTAGAAGCAACAAAGCCCACCATAGATAGAAGAAGCACACCAGCCTGTGAGACCATGAGGTGTGGAAAGAATTAGGTATCAAGCATCAAAGAACAAAAGTCATATTATTATGTACCCACTTTCCCGATAAGATCCCTGAAGACAAATGAGTATACGGGTACAGATGGGAACTGGAATTAAAGGGAACCCAGGACTAATGAACCCCTCACGACCAATAGTCAGAGTGGAGTTAACGGATGGATGGAAGGGAGGTGGGGTAGAGAGGAGGAGCCAATCACAAGGACCTACACATAACCTCCTATTTGGAGGACAGGCATCAGAAGAGTGGGCAAGGAGAGACGACAGATAGTGTATGATATTACGAAATAATTTTTAAAGTATTGAATGTTGGTGGAGGAAGGGGAATTGGGAAGGGAGGGAAAAGGATGAAAAGCTGATGTGAAGGACTCAAGTGAAAAAGCAGATATTTGGAGAATGATGATGGCAGCAGGCATGAGAAGGTGCTTGGCACAGTATATGTATGCATGTATTATGAGAAGTAATGAATAAGACCATCAATTAATTGATTGCAAAATAGCTATTTTTACATTTGAATATACAATGAAATCTTTAAAACTAATATATACACTTAAATTATATTGGGACACAACATATGCATTCAATTCATAGATTATATTATAGAAATTAAAATATACTAATTATTATTAGTAAATTACGTGAAATGAAGTAACAGCAGGAAGTCAATCTTAATTCAATCTGTTGTTAGTTAATAATAAAGCTATATCTGTAACAGTGAAAAAATTAATTATTACCAAAGTAAAAGTGGTAACAGAATAAATACTTTGATTCATTCAAAACTTTTCATTAGTATGGTCAAAGTTGTTGTTATTACCTTCTAGTGACAACTTGAGTGTACTTTAGGAAAGTATATCTCAATGTTCCTTGATGTTTAATAAAAAAATGAAATATACCATCTCCTCACTTATCAATATCAATAGATTCCAAAACTCAAGCCTTTACATGAAGACCAGCACTATATAAAATGCAGAATGATCTTAACAGATCATGATAATGAGTATAACCAAATAATTACACAACTAAAAAAAAACAACATCATGACGTAACTGTCCAATCACTGATAATCTCGGCACAGGCAAGTTGACACACAACTTTAGCATCACATACAGTGTTAACTTTTGCCTTCTATATCAGTGTCATTTACTGGCAAGTATGTCACAGTAACATGAAAAACAACCAGCAGATTTTAAATTCTTGCCGCAATGTGAAAATTTGGTTAAGAGGATGGTCCGTAGAAGAGAAGGTGAACCTATATGACATCAGATCTCTCCTCCAAGTGCTTTAATTCGGCAGTTTATGTTGATGCTAAGGTATTTTTTCTTACTAAGCACCCCACCTGACTCTCCAGATAGGCTTGAAAACAATCAGTTTGGGGAATTGAGGAATGGACTTGCAGACCACAAATGGAAAGTAGAAAACAAAACATGTCTACAAGGAAAGGAAAGGAGAGGAAAGGAAAGGAAAGGAAAGGAAAGGAAAGGAAAGGAAAGGAAAGGAAAGGAAAGTGTATGTAACAGGTGAGGTATTTGGTGAATTGTCATTGAAAGAGTTTCATCAATTTTTTTTTTTTTTAGTCTGGTGTGGGGCACCTCACCAGTCTGGGTCTCCACAGACTGAACTGGCCAATTTAGTATCTGGCCTTATTTCTCAGGTCCATTAATGAACCTGGTCATTCTCTGTCGACAACTTTGGGGTTACATGAGCAAGAGCCAGTAAAAAGGGTCATAAATTTGCTGCCTGTAGAGTTCAAAATTATCCTAGCAGTCTGATGCCTGCTGATTTAAGATTTAAAATGGTCCCAGGCTGTGGCAATCATCCCATTTAGACAACTTGCTACTCTCATTGTTTCTTACTGGGCATCTTTCCTCCCGCTGCCTGCAGATTCCCTATCTCCTGTCTCAACATTTGCACATGAGTCTTAGAATTGAACTAAAATTTTATGAAGCAGTTCATAATTATTGCATGAAATATTTATATCTGCTTGATCATTTGGTTATCTGTGACCAAGCTGTGTCATATGCATTTGACAATATTCTTCACTTAAATTTAAGAATCCACAAGCATTATAAAACTTGAATATGCATATGAATCGCTTGTGGAAATGCGAAAGCATGCTCTACCACATGGGTGCTAATTCACTTTGTCTCTGTTGAAATCTGAGTTTGCGTTTGAAGTTAGCATTTCTGCTGATTCCCATGGAAGTGCTATAAAGATTGCATCTTGAGAAATCCCAAAGAAAGGCACTGATAAGTTAAAATAAGAGTACATTCAAACAGATTGGAAAAGCTTCCTAAATTGACTCACTCACTCACTCACTCACTGCCATCAAGTTGATTGCACCCTGGAGGACATGGTAGAACTGCCCCTGTGTTTCCAAGACTGTAATTTCTTACCAGAATAGAAAGTTTTCTCTGTCCCCCAAAGGACCTTGTCAGCTGACCCCCCATCTGATGCATGTTGGGTCAGATTTGATCTGGTCTTCAACATTTCTGTATCTTTTTCCTTTTGTTTGTTCTTATCGGGGTTTATCTCAGATGTCTTATGTCATTGAGCGTTACCCTCTTGAATTTTTATATGATTTGTTTTTCAGTCTTTTGCATCCAGTATTGATGAACCTGTATGAAAAGCATGTAGAATATGGGTTTTAAAGGGTACAGAGGGGAAGTGGGTTAAAGGGAACTGATGTTAAGGAATTCAAGAAGGTAAAGAATGTTTTGAAACTGAATGTGGCAACAATTGTACAGTACTGCTTAATGTGATTGAACTAAGAAATGATTTTATATCTGTATAAAATGGTTTCAAATTAGTGAAATTAAATATATATAAAGATAAAAATGAACAAAATTATTTATGTATTTCATGTCAATTATCAAATTGTTTCCAGATATTTTGAAATTATATATTGATCATTTCTATTTAAAAAGAGGAACAGAACTTCTAGGTGATTTAACAATAATATCACAAATATGTTGCTGCCTTATAGCACTTTAAAAGCCTGATAAAAAGTTAAAAATTTTAATCATTCTCTTTCTTCAGCTATCCACACTTCTACAAGCAGCTTGATATTATGTTTCCTACAAGTACTCTTAACATTTTGCAATTTAGATTTTTGTAAGTAAAATACAGTTTTCATTACTATGAACAACAAGAGAGCCAGCTTGAATTTATATGAGAATGTTCATGTTTCTGATTTTTCTTGCAATAAAATGTCATGCATGTGTTTTAAGGCAGTTGCATTTCTATGCTTCTCACTAATAATTTATGTAATATTTTTCATGAATTTGTTATGTCTCTAAACTTATTAAATTTTAATTTGAAGGATTTTAGAAGCACAGCTATAATCTATAAGTTACTATGATTCCAAATAATACTGAATTCATTTTACTTGATAAAATTTGAACTATGATTTATTTTCAAAGTTTAATTTTAGAGACATTTATTATCAGGATCACTTTAAAGTTTTAAAGTATCTGATTTGCTGAAGAGTAAAACTGGCATGCTAATAATGATTGAGACAATGGCCAATAAATATATTAATGGAATAAACAACAGATTTTCATACTAGAGTATTTTTGTAACATATTAGATTTACTGTGTTTTTGCAGTTAGTTTTTCTTTTTACCATTTTAATGTCAGAAATTATAAATCATGTAATGAAAATGATGATAATATGTTATTTAAAATATTAACACAAAATCAACATCAAGTTTATTAACTATTTAGATAAGCATTCTTTTGTTTAGTTTCTTCAAACAACACTGTTTAAGTATTGTTACATTTGTTTGAACTAGTTTGGGATTCTATTTTGAGTGCAGATTTCTTTCTTAGAAAATTATGACACTGAGCACCTATTTCTGACTTCTCTGTAATGATTATAGCAAATAAAAGTTTATTTTGTTTTGTACAGATTTAAGGTTTCGCACCCAAAACATGTGAATAGAGATATGGAAGAAATATATTAGTAAGCTCACACTTGAAGCAAAGTTTTCCATCTTTATTGCTGTCTTCACAAATGTAAAACATAAAAAATTAATAGTTTTTAGACTTTTATACTTGTTTGATATTACTAAGAAAATCTAAGTGTTGTTTATCAAAAATCATCAAATTTGATATAATTTTGAATGAAGTTTTTAAATTTATGATACTTCTCTTTCACAAGCCAATGCTGGTGTCTCCATAAAATGAAAGATGTTTTATGAGTATAATTTTAAATTTAAGCATATCATTTCTTTTATTATAAAGCATCTATATGTATAATAAGATATATTTTTATTATAAGAATATTTCTCTAAAAATTTAGAATGAGTCATGATTTGTGAAAATTAAAAGCCAAACTATTATTTATGGATGAAAAAGAACTTTTGAATGCAATGACTATTGCAGAAACAAAATGTAGTTTGACCAGAATTTAAAATGAATCAGAGTCTCAATTGCATAATATTGGAAACCATAAATGATAACTATGATTTTAATTCTAGAAAATTATCCAATATGCCAATTTTTCTAAGAAATCAGTGAAACGAATATCATCAAGCTTTTTAAACTTGTCACGCCAATGGAATACTAGTCCCAAGAAAGTAAATTGTAGACTCTGTAACACATGGACACATTTGGGTCTGGTCTATTATTGGAAACTAAGAGGTAATTATAAATCACAGAGTGGCTGTCACTTAAAGAGGTCAGGTGAAAGACACGGAGAAAAACTATAGTCTACTTTAGGGGGAAAAAAAAGGAGGACATGTGTTTAAACCCAATTGAGTTATTTAATGAGTAGACTTAGAAAAAGAATGGTAGCCTGTCATGACACTTCAGTATAGTGAACAGCTCCAGGGAAAAATGTTGCAAGGAATCTTTAATTAATTTCGTTTCTCTGATCTTCTGTTAGCACCAAACAAGCCTCTGTCACTTTCATCATATGAAGTCCAAGGACAGAGTAAAATCCATTTGAAACTAGTAATATCCCAATAAGATTATTAAGCAACCATTTATGCATTATCTTTTTAAATAAATACATTTAACACGGCTACCATTTAACATCCACATAGGTGTCCAGTGATTTCATAGGATATCGGTTCCTCCAGTTTGCCACTTTGTACTAACACACATTGTGGTAACTTAGTAAGAAAGTGTCAGGATATTTAACTTTAGTTAGTCATGAAATATTGCAAATGAAAGTTGCGAAAATAGAAGCAGTTCCAATTTGGAGTATGTAAGTTTCTGTGAGTGAGGCAGGAAACCGAGAGCTGCACGTGTCTCCCTCCCCCTCCCACTAAAATTGAGTGTCAGTCTTGTAACTTTTTTATTTAATCTAACATTTTTCATTTTATAATCATGCCAGAGGAAAAAAATAATACATAAATTTAAAAAAATCATGCCAGTGGATAGGAGATTAATGAGGTGACATATTAAGTTTTATGAATGGTAAATATTTTCCTATCTTTCTGCTGAGGAGAAGGACTCATGTGTAGGCTAAGTAATCATTGAAGTAGCTTGCCTTTCAGAAGTTTCCATTTATGCTGCATTTAACGACATTCCAACGACTTATTTCCTCCTACTATTTTTAACTATCACTTTATGTGCTAATGGTGGGGTAATGGTAAGTAATGGTAAGTATCATACATATCATACATGCAAATGTTGAACCACTAAATCGATCTTTAATTTTACGTCAGTGTATCAGCTGAATTTTCTAAGCAATTTGCTTACCCTTTGCCAGAAAGGGACCAGCTAAGGATCCTTGGGACTTCTGTAATGTATCCCCCTAAATGAACTCACTCACTCTGTTCAGAGTGAGGCTGCTCTGAATATCATCTCTTTCTTGTGAGTGAGGCGGGAAACCGAGAGCTGCACGCGCCTCCCTCCCCCTCCCCCTGTAATCGGCCCATTTGGGTTTTACTACTTTTACTTCTCTTTGGACCATATATTTGTAATGATGCAGTCTGCTTCTTATCTTCTGGTTTTTAAGCCATTCCTCTCCACGTTGCTGTGCCCTCAGGGAATTTGAATTCGTCCAAGACACTAGTCCCTCTACATTGAGCAACTGACAAATTCCACACGGACAATATTCATACAAAACCTTAACCCCACCTGCGCAGATAGGGACCCCGTGAATATTTCCAAGCTGGATCGAACTAAATTCTCATCAGAAAAAAGCTACATACAGATGAGCTTCAAATCCTCTGCATGGTAACACTAGCGCGGATAATGTTCCTCAGAGAGGTCTCCCCTTGTTAGGGGAGAATTGCAAACCTGTAACTGAAGGTATAAAATCCTCAAAGTCCCCTGCGGGAAGGGCCGGTACAGCTGAATCCGCCCCCTCACACACTGTGCCTAGTGTATTTTTCTTTGTCAGTGTACTTGCTTGTTTGGACTGTTTCCTACCTTAAATACTTTCTTGTGAGCAAGGGGCAAGTACTGAGGAGAGAGAAGTATCAGACTTTGGGTCTCATGTGCTGAGGAGACAATAGGAGAAAGAGCAATTGTTGCTGTTGTTGTTTTTATAAGGATGGTGTAAGACCGAGCAGTATTTATTGTGTTGTACATAGAATCACTGGGAGTCAGAAGGGATCTGTCCGCTCCTCCCCGACAACAGTCACACGGAGGAGTCCTGGTGCTCTCCGGCTTCCCACTCGGGCTGCAGTCCTCTGGGTTAGCAGTTAGCAACGACCAACCCACTCTTTCGAAGTGGACATAGGAGGCTTTCTAGTTCCGTAGAGTTATAACCCTGGGACCCCACGGGCCAGGACTACCTCATCCCATTACAAGGTCACCCTTAGCTGGAAATGACTCAATGGCAGGGAGTCTGAGTATTTCCCTGATACCCTCCTTCCCTAGCACAAAGGACAGACGTTCTAGTCCCTTGTATGGGGCATATTTTTGGCTTTGGAGCTGTTTTTACTGTACTTTACCTTAGTCGCTTAATGAATGAATCCACACATAGGAGGGGGATTAAACCATTTCTGAAAGAATTTACTATCTTTTAATTCCATTTTTATGAACTTTCTGAAGTTCTTATATATGCATATATGTACCAGAAAAATATCAACTGCTATATTATTTTTTCATAAACTATCATAAGTGTAAAGAATTAGGTATTATCTATTTTTACTTAGTCAAAAGTAAGAATGTATCAATTTGACATTTACGTGAAATATCGAATTAAAAAAAATAAAAATGAAAACAAAACGAAACTCAAACTCATTTTCACAAGTCAATCCGACCCATAGCGACCCAATCAGAGTAAAGTTCCCCCTGTAAGCCCCCGAGAATGCAGCTCCTCCTTTAACAAGAGAACAGCAACAGTAATTACTTGTTATTTCCTCTGTGCTGTGAATGTTGCTTTAATAGACACACTGTGGGATTTAAAATATTCTGCTCAGGAGTCATTTTATGCACACAATGTGAGATAATAGCAGCCAGGGAGGTGACAGCAGAACTGGAGAACATGAAAGGAAGTGAAAGCTAGAGACACAAACACTTGATATTTCAAGAGAAGTTCTGATGGGTGTCAAAGTTTCTCTCATGCTAACACTATGAATAATGTCACCATAACTAATATAAAGAGTTTTGATAGAGTAACATCAATCCTATCATAAACTAATATTAGGATACATACATTTTCATAGAGCTATGCAGTAGAGTACTGGATATGCAAATAACAATGCACTAAAGAGGAAATAATGGTATAATAAATGCAAAGATACACAAATGTATCAAATATATTAGATTTAAATCCTTACCTGCCACTTATATATATTACACTCACAAAATGATGCCATTTGTATAAGTTTCAAGACTATTTTTTAAACTGTAAAAGAAAAAATACTTCCTTTTAGAAAATTGTTCTAGCCTCTTCGTACAAATCATTTGAAAGCATTCACAAATAGTATATAATGTTATAATCAATATCATCATTTTTAAGATTCTAGGGACATACAAATATCCTGAGAAGAAGAAGAAATATATGAAGACTAAATAAGAAATGCAACAGTAAGGATCTTTTTTAGATAAGGAGAATCTAGAATAGATTTAGGAACAGAAGTAAACATGGAGAGATATTGTTACAGGGAAGAGACACAGTTTTTCATCCCTCTGAGTTGCTGCTTCTTGACCTGCTTGCAAGAAAGATTTCAATTGAGAGATCAAATCCAGACCAAAGTTCAGAAAAAGGGTGTGAACTGAAAGAGTGCGTTTATTGAGGGAAATACTTTGGAAAAGAGAGCCTAAGGCTCTTAGCTAGTCTAAAAGACCTGGAAGAAAGTAGAATCATACATAATATTCTGCTAATGGTAGCCCTCTCACCATAGACTGTTTTTCTGGCTGGTCTTCTCCTATTGGCTGGTCTTCTGTTATATACATCCCTTTTCAGGCATGTCCATTATAGTTGTGTGGACCGGCTTCATTTCTACCACTAAAAAAAATATTTCCAACTGTTGCTTTTTCTTTGTTTCAAACGTTTGCATTACAATCACCAATGATGATTAATTCATCTTTGCTTTATATTTGATCAATTTCAGACTGAAGACATTGATGAAATCTTAAATTTCTGCACCACTGCTTCAGTGGTTGATGCCTAAATTTGAATGAGTCGCATTAATTGAATTTCCTTATATAGGGATAGAATTTATCAGAAGAAGAGTAAATATCTTATTGTACAACATTGTACTTCAAGAAAGATTTGGAAATACCCTGTGTGGTGATGAATGCAATGCCATTCCTTTTTATTGTGTCATTCCAATTACAGTGACTTATAGTATTTTCTGAATCAAATTGATCAATACCAGTCCAGTTCAGTTTATACTATATAACTATAATATTAATCGTTATGCCTTCTGTTTCTGATTTAAAGACCTCTTTTCCAACATTCATACTTTGTATATTTCAAGTTCCAATTATCAATTGATATTTTCAGTTCTTCTTCTCATTTTTGAGGTACACACCATTGCAGGCTTCACATCATCTGCACAGTCTCTAGTCAATCTTCTTTGAGAAGGCAGCCTCTCCTCAGTACAAACCATCTTTTTCATATCATAAGACACACCTGACCATGATACACACTCAGTTTTTAGATCAGAAAAACAAGAAAAAGTATTTGGAACCAAACAGTACCAGTGTACTAAAATATTTATTAAAATATTTATCAGTGCAAACTCAACAGTGGTGGTAAGAACCTTCATCACTTTCATGAACAAATGAGGGGAGGCATGTGCTGTCCCAATCATGTGATCTGACTGATATTGAGACTGCAGGAGGTGGGACTTCCCCCGAACACACAACAATCCTCAGCATGCAAACAGCAGCGGATTGTAAATGGGCACATGAGATCATGAGCAAATCGTTTGGTGCCATATCTTCGGACCCTAAGTCACACCCTCATCCTCCTGCACTTTTGTGAGGGAAATAGTGTGTCTTATGGTGAGACAAATACAGTATTCTGAGTGTCTTCTAATCTGAGGAACTCATCTGCTGGCCCTATTTCTCATAACTTTTTCCTTCTATTAGTTAGAATTTCCTCAACTAACATTACGTTCATGCAATGAGTAGTGTTTTCAGTGGCTGTTTCCTGTGAAGTGGACAGCTTGTTTCTTTTTCCTAGTCTGCCCTTAGTTTGTAACTTCTGCTGAACTCTTTGTCTCCTCTGGTCACCCTGCTGGTATTTGAAATACCAGTGACATAACCTTCAGCCTTAAAACAAGACACAAGACAACACAGTAAGACTAACTGACAGATAGTGAAGGACATTTCAATAGGAACTGAATCTTATCCACTGACACATTTTAAAAACTAAGACTATATGAGTGTAGACCTTAGGATGTTAGTTACTAATACTTCTTTACTCTCACAACCCTACTGTGACAAAAATGACCAATAAAGTAAACCTAGGAATAATAACTACTCACTGCACAAAAGATTTCACAATTAAATGTGTGTGTTTTCTTTTCCCCAAAGACACTCTGATCTCCAATTTAAACAGATGAAACAAATTAGGCATTCCCCTTTCAGAGCTATAAACATATTGCAAATCACCTGTCCATTGTGACTTTTATTATTATAAAAGTCCTTATTATTGTCCTTTTAATCTCATAGTGGCAGAAGCAAAGAGTGATTGGGCCGAAACTCTATGTGAAAAGTCTACCACAAAGAGAACAAAGCATACATCAGAGGGAGAAAAGGATCACAGTGTGCATTGGGGTCACATGAAAAATATGAAAGCATTTATTGAACAATTGTTTTTCACAATCAGGAAAAAAAAGTGACGGAAAACATCCTGAAGTTTTAGACTGCATAATTAGGCTTTTAAACCCCATTCATCAGCATCTTACTATTGGTGCTAAAAATGGCAATGACTTTGAAAAGGAGGACGTAATGTGAGACTGAACAATATATGAAACAGTGAAAACCCATGCTATTTAAAAAGAACATTTTATATCCCTTTGGTGTTTATGTGAAAGCGTACAATGCAAAAGACTCTTTTCTGCTAAAATAGAGAAAATACACATTAGAGAATCTAATTATTAATGCTTCAGCAGAAGATCATGCCTGCTTCAAGAGAATGTTTCCATTATAGATAATCAGTAATTCCAATTTGAAATCTGCTTTTTTCCCTTCTCTTTTTCTAGCATGATAAAAGTTATAAAGCATGATAAAAGTTTCAAAGTTATAAAGCAACTGGTCGAGAAATCTACATTATTGACCAAATGGCCAGGTACTGCTAGATTCTAGAAGGTAGAGAGATTGCATGGGAGAGTGGAAGATACGTATACTTTCTTACTTCCTGTATTACACAGACAAGCTTCAGAATTAAAGCCATGTCTCTATTTGCAAGTGTATATCTCTAGGCTAATGAATACTTTTCACCTCTTATTTTAAACAATGAATCAGAATGTTTTATTTTTAAGAAATAACCTTACAAAATTGGGATAAAATGATGTGTAGCCTTCCATACTTTCTGAATGCAAAATGAGGTAGGAGAAAGACAATTGGAACTCAAGTGATGCTAGAGAATGTGAGGAACATAAGTGAGTCCAAACACTTTGAAGTTAATGGCAGGGAAATGGTTCTTTAGCATAACTGAAATTAATCTGATATGGTAACTTTTAACTTCTCTACTTTTTATTAAAAAGACAGGCAGTAATTTAGGCCAATTCTCATCTAATCATAATATATTATTAATAACAATTCTCATTGCTGTATCTTACTTATAATCCTGGGCTTTATTTGCTTATGTGACAGTTTTATTGATATGTGATTAATATATCATATACTTCATTTTAGTATATTAAAGGGCAATATGTATTCATCTGTCTAACAAATTTTAGAACACTATCTTCATTCTTTATTCATTATTGTCAACTCCTCATTTTACAAAACTGCCTGCCATAACCCTAAACAATTATCAATGTGGTAATTGTTGCTATATACAGATATATATAACCTCTTTCATTTAAATAAATACAAACAAGATAATTCAAGTACAGAACAAAAACAAAATAAAAACACAAAAATAACACAAAAATCCAACAAGTAAGACAGATAAAAACACACAGAAGTACTTCAAAAGAAGAATGGAAAGTAATAAAAATTAGAACAATCTAAAATAGATTAAAATGGAAGACATATAGCATAATGTTAAATTTTATCTTACCTATGTCTGTAGAAATAAATTTAAAAATTCAAGCTTCAAGCTGCAATATTAAAGCAGTCTATGAGCAAATTATGAATGATGTAGGAATCATCAGAAGAAGATGGAAAGAATACGCAGTCTTTATACAAAAATTAACTGGTCTATATGAAATCACTTCTGGGAATAATCTATGCTTACTTGTGTTTTAGTGGTGATGCAAAGGCAATTTTCCAAAGAACAGGAATTCTAGAACACTTCATTGTGCTCACACAGAACCTGTGTATGGACCGAGACACAGTCGTGCAAAGAGAACGAGTGTATATTGCATGGTTAGAAATCAGAAAAGGTGTGCATCTGAGTTGTAACTTCTCAACATTCTTATTCAAACTGCTGAGCAAATCATCTAAGAAGCTGGCTTATCTGAAGAACTTAGCATCAGGATTGCAGGAAGTCTCATGAACAACCTGAGGCATGCCAGTGACATGATTTTCAATAATACTCATTTATTCAGGAATATGTTTGCTTACTAGACTAAGGCATGTCATAAAAAGCAGAAAGTAAGAAAACAATGAATATATGGCAGTCAAGTTCCTTATTATTAGACACCTTCAAATAAAGAGATTTGAACCTGTCTAAATGGCTTCCAACTCCACAACCTTAAGATATCAATCATATGCTTCTCACACAAATGTGAGTTAATCTTAAATCTTGGTTAGTTTTTCAGTTCATCAATTACATGGGTGTTTAAGGCAGATTTCAGTTCTCTTAGCGGGGTTTCCCAAGCAGATCTTTCTGGTGTGACCTATGAAGTGTGCTGTGCACCTCAAAAGATCAAAAACCTCCATCTCAATCTAGAGTCCCAGGTGTCTGCAGCCCGTGGCCTGAGTCACAAATAGGGAACACAGTACTGGACATATTCCACCATATGGGTTCTACATACATGTATAAAATATTTTTCCATAATAGGTTGCCCCTCCTAGTTTGCTCTTGTTATTAGTTGTCATTAAGTAGGTTCCAACCTCCAGGGACATTATTTATGCACAACTGAACTGAGCACTGCCATGTCAGCATCATCCTCACAGTGAGTATTTATAAACCTCCTTGATGGAGTGTGTCTTTCATTTTACATGTACATTTGCAATTTATCAGCAGTGGAAACGTCTTTGTAACTAGACATCAGTGCTAACTAGAAGAGCCAATAATCATAATTATTTTTAATTAGAGCCCATGCCTAGTAAGAACTATTCCTGTCTTCCATAAATTAAATTTAAACTACCCATTTGATTTCTAAGGAAAATGCGTCCAATTTATTGCAAGCAAAAATTTCCAAGAGGACAGTGTCAGCCGAAAAGTGGAAACATTTCCTTGATGTGAGAAGTTTCCTTCCATAAACAAGCTGAAGCAAAGCAGCATCTATTCTCATCGAATCTATCATCAGATTCGTAGTAAGCATAGAGACAAGCATGGTGACACTTCCTCTGGCATACTTTGGGCATGTTGTCAGGAGAGGTCAATCCCTATTGAAGAACATCATGCTTGGTAAAGTACAGAGGCAGCCAAAAGAGGAAGAGCCTCAACGAGATGGGTAAACACTGTGGCTGCAACAATGGGTTCAAAGCTAAAATCAGTAACCGAGGATGGGTCCGTGTTTCATTCTGTGTAGCAGAGGGTCCTTCTGGGTTACTGAACCTAGGGCACTTGACAACAAAGGAACCAAAGAGAGTGCAGCTGTCCCAGAGTGTTTCAAAAGCCATAAGTCTTTAGGAAACAGATTATCAAAACTTTCCCCTACAAAATGCTGATGGAGTTGAACTACCAGTATTTCGGTTTATATCCCAGGTCTTTAGTTATTGAACCACCTGGGCTTACAAAATCAAAGCATGAGAAAAGAATAGAACAATATTTCATGTCTACCTAAAATAGTCCTTGGAGCAATATCAGTACATAACAGTTTTGTAACTTTAATGAGTATTAGTCACCTCAACACAAATTATCCATTTAAAAATAATAGTAAAACTAGAAAAAAACAGGTAGTATATTTAAATTTCCTATATTCTTCCAAATAAGTAGTAAAGTATTTTTTACTAACAAGGAATTCTATGCCTTTTCTATATATATAAGATCAGCAATATTCAAGATTATGAGTTTCAATCAGGATTATTAATTGTTGTACTTGGACCTGGTTTCATTGAAAATATAGTGTAATCCAATGTATTCATTGTTTACATGATATAACTCTTATGGACTTTTTACACATTTTTAAAAACATGATCTGCAGTGTTACACCAAATATTACCTCGATAATATATTCAATGATACCTTTCATCAAGATATGCTTTTAAGGAAGCAATTGAGTCATCTGTTAGCATGAAACTTTATTGTGCTTGATTTGGTATGATTGTATCTATCCTGATTGAGTGCCTAATATATATATTTAATTCTATACTTTCAAGTTTCTCTGTATATGTTCTCAGTTTCCCCATTGTTTCTAAAGATTGGAAGCTGTCCTTTGAATCAACATTGCTGTGGTTACATAAACTGGTGTCAATTTGGAACTTCAAAGGATTAAGGGTTAAGGGGTGGAGTCTAGTCTGTCATTCGGATGATAGTCAATGAGGTTTCTGTGCGGGCTTTGCCTTCTCTTGAGAAATCTGGGAAATTCCAATTTTCCTTTTGGAGACAGGAGGCCCTTTCTCTCTCTGCTTATTTCCTGCAAGATATCCCTGAGGAAAAGCCACATGGACCTACCTGGATGAATCCCTGGGAACTGGAGGAGCCACACGAAGACTGGTGCCAGCTCTGAGATGTTTACAATGTCACCAGATTCCCAGATCCAAAGACTTTCTACCCACTGGCCTGTAACTATCCTGACACTCAGGATCATTGCCTGTGTTTTGTGAGTCTGAAGAAGATTTTCTATATTGATATAGAACATATGAGTTAATATTGAATCCATGGGCTTGGGCTAGACTGGGTTGCAATGCTTCCTTGATGAAAAATTACCCCTTACATAAGACTCACTTATTCACATATGAGTTTCTATGGATTTATTTCTGTAGTCCACCCACACTGACACAAAATCATTTTAATCAGTCCTCAGAGGAACTTCTTACAATTTGACAGGTTGCTAAACTTTATTATCCATGACTATAGATAAATTTGTTTCTAATTATTAATGCATTTAATAAAGTATGTTGATAATTATACAACACAGGTAATTGTCATGTGATTTTTTAATGGTTCCATTAATGAATTGATTTAATTTTAATATAATAGCAATAGCAATGAACATATTTTTAAAAATATTTTCATAGAAATTCATGGAGACAAAATAATTTATAGAAATGTTAAAAACATAGATGAGACAAAATTATTCTGAAAAAGAAGAACACAATTGCAGGGCTTGCACAATCTTCTTTCAAAGCTTATCATAAATATATATCAATCAAGTCTGTATTGTTGTGAGCTGCCAATGAATCAAAATAGGAGATCGAAATTTCAAAAATAGACATGCATATACAAGTACATAGCTACTTGATTTTTGAACTAAGATAATTGGATATGAAAATAATATCTATCATCTGTCTATTTATACTTGTTCTAATATCTTTACATTTCTGAAATTTGGTTAGATGACACCCAATCAGTTCTAACCCAAGGCAACCTTATGCATAACAGAAGGAATCACTGCTGGTCCTGCAGCATCATCACAATTATTAATCTACTTGAGCCCATTACTTTGGACACGGCGTCATTCCATCTCCTTCTGATCTTTCCTCTTTTCGATGACACTCTACCAAGCTTGCTGTCACATTGTACACTGATGTCTCCCTTTGCCCACTTCCCTGCTGTCTGTACCCCGAGGAAGAGGTTATACATAGATCCTTGCAATTGGTTCCCCCTTTCTACTCCAACTTCCCTCCATCCTCCAGGTATCTCCACTTTCACCACTGGTCCTACAGGGATCATCTGTCCTGGATGACTTGTTTTGTGTTGCTATCTGTACCACTGTAGATCTTCTGATCTAACCTGGTTTATAAGATAAAATTGGGAACATGATAGTGGGAAGCAGGAAGCATTGAAAACGAAAGGAAAGTTGTATGTTTCATCATTGCTATACAGCACCCTGCCTGGTTCATCTCCTTCCAGTGACTCTTCTGTTAGGGCATGCATGCTATCTAGAGTTGGGCTTTGGGTCCCAACCTATATCCTCCCTCATTTACAATGATATAATTTTAAGTCCTTTTATGCCTGATATATGATACCTTTGACACCTAGTGGTCACAGCTGCTGGAATGCATCTTCCATGTGGGTTTTGTTGCTTCTGAGCTAGATGATCACTTGTTTACCTTCAAGCCTTTAAGATCTCAGATACTATATCTTTTGATAAGTGGGGGTCATCAGCTTTCTTCATCACTTTTGCTTATGCACACATTTTCAATAATAACCTCACTTCTTGCTTATAACACAACTCAGTTGCTTACACAAAATAACAAACTAGCTTTGAATTGATAAAAAAAAACAAAAATTAAAAATTAAATCTCTTAATATTCTAGGGGGAATTATATAAAAACACATTTCTTTGTATCCAACATCCTGCAATGATCAGATTTCCAATCTCTAATTCCTAAGAACTCCATTTCAGTTCATTAATGAATCAAAAAATAACTTTCCCACTATCAAGTTCATTCTGACTCACAGCCAACATAACTGCCCCTGTGGGTTCCTGACCCTATAAAATATATGGAGGTAAAAAGTCTCTTCTTTTTTGTAGTCTTTTACATTTTTAGGAACTTCATATTTTTATGGATTCAGACTTTCTACATTTCTCATTCGTATTACTAATGGATGGGTACACATATTTCTTCTCATTTTTAGTTGTGTCCCATTAGAAAAGTTCATGAGAGTTTTCCTTGATTCATGTCCGTCATCTTCCAGATCTATATCTATGCTCCACTCCTATTAATAAGGCTTTGAGTGCCCAATCCTTCAATGCTGGATTGCCTACAAGTTGTTCTTAGACTAGTCTTAGTCTGCCAATTCATTGACAGCTTTTAATGATGAGTGATGCTGTTGATACTTGAAATAATGGTGATATTGCTTACAACAAAAAGTAGCTCACAAACTGACTGACTAATATGACAAACTTGACTACATTACTATGCACCAGAAATGTGCTGTCTGAAATGGAAATGAGTGATGCAATATCATTACAAGGACAAGAAGTAGACTATTGTATGTTGGGCGACATGTATCCAGGAACATGATTGGTTTATATGTTAAGAGTTGTAAAAACTCCAGAAAGAGTTTAAAGAAGATTTAATAAATGGAAATATCTTCCATGCTTATTGATTGGAGACTTAACACTGCTAATTTAAACTTAAAATTGTTAAATGTAAACATTACCCAAAACAATCTATAGGTTCAAAGCAATCTTAATAAATTTCACCAACCTTCTTTAGACATGGTAATTACAATCTTGAACTTTAAGTAGATGTGTGTGTTAGAATGGGTTCTCTAGAGAAACAAAATCAGGACACCAGTAATTATCTTTATATATTTATATAGATAGAAGGATATATAAAATAAGAAATAAACCATTAACTAATCTATAAAGCAGTACAAATGGCTCAGCGCAACCCATTGCATGAGACAGCTAGTAGACTGGCTGTCCTTGGAGTCTTGACGGCCACCAAGTAGTCCTCTGTGGAGCAGTTCAGGCTATCCCACCACCAGCAGCATACAGCAAAGCAGGTCACCAAGAGTCAGCCAGATGACAGAGTCCAACAGTCCCCAGCTCAAGAAAAGTATATTCCAGGAGCGTGGCGAAGCAGGGCTTGAAGGAACATCAACTCACAGCAACACAGTCCATGATTAGGGGTCCCAAGGGGTAGTGTGGCTTGGAGATCGAGGCTCAGAATAAACAAGGCAGCCAGCTGGTCTGAAGATCCAAAAGCAGCAGGGCAAGGGTGAAGCTCATGGAGTCATTTCTATCTCTGCCCTTCAATTGATCTTGCATGTGTTCATTGGCCATGTTGTCACAACAGACCCACCGATCTTCATTGGCCATGTTGGCACAGCAAGCTTACCCATCACTGTGTGCAGACTCAATCAAACCCTTTTCCATTGAATTGCTGCATATTTTAGCTCCCTCTACAGGTGTGCTGAGATTACAACTAATGAAGGGAGCAAAGGGAAGGCAGCAAGCTCACCTTTATCCTTCATAGTAAGCTCACGGGTCACAAGTTGAGCTATGCAGGATCTAGCTCCCAGTGCCACTAGTTCTACTTACATAAGGTATAACTTCAAACCCAAACTCACTATATTGAATCGATTTTTCCCCAACACAACTCTATAGGATAGAGTTAGTTCATTAGGTTTCTGAGGCCTTAAGTCTTTATGGGACCAGAATGTCTATCTTTCTCCCAACATGGTTGATAGATTGGAACTCCTGATCTGACAGCTATCAACTAACTTTGAAATGCATTGTGTGTTCCCTGATCCTTACCATAAAAGTCAAGACACTTCAAATAATTATAGCCATGCTAAAAGAAAACAAAATAGGAAAACGCTCACTTTTTCTCATTTTAAATATAATACCCAGCTACTTTTATCAAAAAGGCCCATTACTGGACACATAGACCCCTGGGATGGATTTATGAGTCCAGATTTAAACCCTTACCTCTTTGCTCAACTGTGTTTGACAAGGGTCTTGAGTCCATTTGAAGATGAAAGAAGAGTCTCTTTAATAAATGGTGCGGGGAAATTGGATTGGTTTTTCTCCTGTAGAAAAATGAAACACTTCATACACAAAACAAATTCAAACAGATTAAGGAATCAAATGAACAAACTGGAACCACAGAATTTTTAGAACAGCAGAGGAAATTATATTAGACCTAGATTTCATATAATTAGAAAATATAACATATAAGTACAAAATGAGGTGCTACAAAACAAACAGATTTTCTTCCATAGAATCAGTTATGACTCAAAGTGACCCTATGTCTTCCCTGCTGTTTTCTGAGGCTGCACACCTTTAGAGAAGAGATGCCTGGTGCTATCGTGGTTATGAGTTGGGCTGGAACCCAGAAGTACCTATAGTAGGTGTTCACAGCTCTGTGGAAGAAAAACTGACTTTCTACTCCCCTAAAGCGTTATAGTCTCTGAACCTAAAGGAGTGGTCTCTAGTTGTCAGCAATAACTCCATGGCAGTCAGTTGGATTGGGTTTAAATCTTTATGGAAGCAGAAACCCTCAGTTCCCTCCTTTTGAGGGGCTGGTCTGTTTGAACTGCTGACCTTGTGATAAACAGCCAAGATGTAACCCACGATGCTGCTAAGTTTCCTCAGTATGTATGAAGTTGTAACCCTGCTCCATCAAAAAATGGAATTATTTCAAATCTATGCATGTATTTAATTCTCTTTTTTTTTAGAAAAAAAATTATCACCTTCAAAATACTCTCCATTACACTTAATACATTTGTCAAATCTGCAATTCCCTTTTGGTTCATCTTGCTGAAATAATGCATACTGTAAAAGCTCTTCCCAGATGAGCTTTTTCCAGTTTCTTAGGAGGCATCCCCATCTATGGGTATGTGTTCATGTGTATGTATATTTATAGTATATAATATATGAAGTATTCCATATTTGTGTATGTAATTTTTCTGCTTGCTTAAATAAACAAACATTTGCATATAAACTTTTATATTTGTCTTGCTAATCACCTGTGATGGGTAGGTTTGTTATGCCAACATGGCCACAGAAGATTGGTGGGTCTGTTGTGACGGCACAGCCAATGAACACGTGGAATGAACTGAAGGGCAGATATAGGAAAGGGGTTGGCAAGTCCTGCCCTCTCTCTTGTTTTCCGGATCTTACGACCAGAGAGCTGCCTTGTTCGTCCTGTGCCTCGATCTCCAAGCAACACTACCTGTGGGACACCTAATCATGGACTGTGTTGCTGTGAGTTGAGGATCCTTCAAGCCCTACTTCGCCACGCTCCTTGGATATACATCTCTTGAGCTGGGGACTGTTGGACTCTGTTATCTGGCTGACTGTTGGTGACTGTGGGTGACTGTTGGTGACTGTTGCTCTGCCATTTGCTGCCTATAACCAGATAGCCTGGATTGCTCTACAGAGGACTATTCAGCGGCCCTCAAGAATTGAAGGACTGCTAGTCTTCTAGTTGCCTCATGCAAGTGAGTTGCACCGAGTAATCTGTATTGCTTTATAGTTAACTTTTTCTCTTTTTATCTTATATATCTTTCTCAATATATAAATATATAAAAAAGGCATTACTAGTGTCCTGAATTTTATTTCTCTAAGAGAACCCTGTCTGACACATCACCTCAGTAGTTACACTGCAGTTGTGTGTGTTCATTTGTTTAATAGAATCCTTATAATTTACATTGCACATAATTCAACTGTGGGCTAAAACAAATTTCTTATCTGAAAGACATAATTGCTACATATTTAGCTCCACCAACTTGCACTCACAGGACACTCACTACTAAGTAGAATTAGCAAGAGTAGAAACTCTTGTGATAAGTCATAGGTGAATCGTTTAAGAAGTTCACCATTAAATTAAATGACAGCTGCTCACACCACACAACTCATGGTTTTTATTGATTTCAGTGTAGAGTGACCCTGCAGGATTTTTCTATGTGAGTAGTTAACCTGGTCTTTTTCACATGGTGTTGATGGTAAGTTTGAGCCATTTCACTTTGATTATTAGCCAACCAACATTTGCCCAACTACACTAGTAGAGCTCCAATTAGCTAACTTTGAAAGGCAGCTTTTTTCAAAGATTTCTGAAAGTTTCTATTACATATGGGTTGCAATTTTTTAATACTATCCATTTTCCAGGAAGCCAAGTTTTGCTTACATTGTTAAATCAATTAATTTAAATTAGCAAGTAACAATATGGAGGTGGGCATTGGTATCAGCTCAAATAAAGAAGAACAAAGTAATGAGAGAATTTGTATACTAATTTCCATGGATTAGCAGTTGTCTTATTTTCAGTTGGAACCATTTTTCTACACAATCACCATCACAAGTCTCTTACAAGTCTCTGATGGGGTAACCTTCTCCTTCCTCCTGAAATGCTGCAATCGGAGCTATCAGGTCACAGGAATGTAGCATACACGCTGCTTTGAGAGTACTAGGAGGGGTTATGGGGCAGTGTTTTTCCAAAGCTATACATGTAATGCTTTTTTATAAAATAACCTTATCATCTTTGGAGTACTCTCCATTAGACTCAATATTTTTGTCAAATCTGCTATTTGATCTTTGGAAACATTTTTCAAGCTCATCAGTTTGGATGGCTCACAGCACCTCCCTAGGTGTTTTATTTTTCTTCACCTTTTTTACATCATCAAATTGCTATCCTTTTATGTTATTGTCCATTCATGGAAATTGAGTTAGTCTGCGTAGATTATAGAAACAAATTCAATGACACTCACATGTGTATAGGAAAGAGCTTTATATAAATGAGCAATTGGATATTGAGAAGAAACAGCCCATTCCCGTCCAGATCAAGCCCATTAGTCCGTAAATCAAATATCAGCATAGATACTCAATATTAGTCCATAAATTCCTCATTAGACTCATGCAGCTATACAATAATTCCAAGATCACAGGCCAGTGGGTGGAGAGTCTTGGGGATCCAGTGGCAGTGGAAGGATCTCAGTGCTGACGTGACTCTCCTCGTAGCTCCTGCAGTTCCAGGACACTGGCCCTATCAGCGTAGCTCCACGTGGCTTGTCAACAGGGATGTCTCAAGGGGAGTCTGTGTATCTGACCTCCAGTGAGCTATTTATCTTGGTTCTCCCTCCAAATGAGGGCATAAAGCTGTGACCTGATGGACAAGCTAAACTCCATGCACCCTTTCACTCTTAATAGTCTCAAGTTGACACCAGTTTATGTCACTAACATAGAAACAAAAAAGAAGTAAGGTCAGGTGAATTAGACATATGGGGCAAAAGAGGCAAGCTACCATTGTTGTTGTTAATTGCCTAAAATTGGCACACTGAGATGACTGTGCCAGCTGGTGCACTTGTTGTAGTGGCAAAACCCTTCTGCCGTGGGTCAGGTTGTTGTATTTCCCACCCCCCATGATGTTATGTAATCTTTTGAGGGCTTCTAAGTAGAAAGTTTGATTGACACTCTAACTTGAAGGAATGAACTCCAAATGCACAAGTGAGCAGTTTTGTCCATTTGGGAAGAAAACATGGTTTGACATTCATTGGCCTTACACCTTTTTTTTGTAATGAGAAAACCACTTATATACTTGAGTTTTACTCATAGCATTGTCCTAGTAAGCTGAATTCAACATCACAACAGTTTCCAAGACATTTTTCCCAGAGCAGTAAACATGTTTTCACATGCTGTTCTCTTAATTTGGCCTTCCCCAAAAACAAGGTTTGAGTTAAACTGTTTTTACAAAAAAAAAAAATCACTGTGACCAGAGAGAACTTTTTCAGGTGACGCCATTGGGTGCACTAATGCAGAGCGAGCTGCTTGATGCTTAACTAGAGGGAAAAAATGGGTACTGTGAAAGCTCTTCCCTGACCAGCTCAATTCTGGGTGACCCCACATATGTGGGTCTGTTTGTGTGTAGGGAGGCGGGGGAGCAGATGGGAGGGAAAAGTGACCGAGAATGAATATGGAATCCCTTGGTGATTAAATGTTTACATCACTCAACTCTACTGATTGAACTGCTTACAAACTGATTTGATAAATGGAAGTTATATTTTAAAATATAAATAAATTTATATTGCCACTTAATATGAATTATAGTGGTGTAACAGTGTGATCCAACCTAGGAAGAATTTAAGATGGTACAAGACAAGACTTCATTGTGTTTAATTCTTTAATAAAAAATGGTCTTCATGACCTCAATTCTACCTTTCAAATCGGATTAGATGCACTGCTACTTATAAGAGCCAGCAGCACAAGGAATTCAGGGTAGATAGAGCCCTCTGAGAACAGATAGCAGAGGATAAGAGGAAGGTGGGGGGAAGAAACGGGGAATGGATCCCAAGGATCAACATATAACCCCCTCTCAGGGGATGAACAATAGAAAGATTGGTGCAGGGTGAGAGGACGATTTAAGATATGAAAACTATAATTTGTAGTTCATGAGGAAGAGCAGGTGGGGGAGGGAGGGGAAAATGAGGAGCTGATACAAAGGTCTCAAATAGAAAATGTTTTGAAAATGATGATGGCAGCAAATGTACAAATGTGCTTGCCACAATGGATGATTGAATGGATTGTGATACAAGAATTTTAAAAAAAACCAATAAAAGTGTTTAATTAAAAAAAAAGTAATTGATGCTAGTAGCAATTGTAAGATTATGTTTATTCTAACTGAATTATGGACTGTCAAAATAGCTATAAAAGCTCCCAATAAAATGATTAGTAAAATCAGTAATTAAAAATAAGTAAATAGAGTCACTATGAGTATGAACTAGCTCAGTGGTATCTAAACAATCAACACTTTGATTTTTTGTTAAATATTTTCCTTAAAGGGTTACAGTTGTTATATATAGTTTCCTTACAAACTTACAGATGTTAGAAAAATAAGATAATTTTAGATATTTATAAACAAATGAAAATTACAACATGAAAATCATGCAGATAAAATTTCAATGCAATATTGAGGAGTAATTGAAAGAGATGTATAGTTATCTTAGATATGACAGGAGAGTTAAACAAAGGATGGACTTTTGTGCTCGACTATCCATTCCAATAACAATTTCAGCTTTGGTGGATTCTGCAGCACAGCCCCTGAGTCTAGTGTAGGTTGAACAACTTCCTCCATTGCTTTGGAAAAGCATTATGCTAAAACTAACCTGATGTGGCTCATTAGAAATAATGAGAACTGAGCCCCAGTGGTGTAGTGATTGTGTGCGGGACTGCAACCCACATGGTTGATGATTCAAATCTAGCAGCAGCTCTCCAGGAGCAAGGCTGGGCTTCCTACTCCCACCAGGGCAGCGATGCTAAAGAAAGAAAGAGAAAAAGAAAATAGAAAAAAAAAATTCTGCAACGATTGGGAATTTTCACAATGGATTTTAAAATGAACTTCAAACAGTAGAAAATATAGATCATTACAAAAGAGTCTTGGCAATCTTGCCTTTCTTCATTTTATCAGATAACACTATTTAGACACTTTTGAATGCTAGCATATTTTTATGATGACTATTCACATGGAACTCTGAATTATTATGTACTTTGATTTATTTTAAAAGAATTAAACTCGACTGGATAAAGCTTTAGTCCCAAGTTACATAGGTGGGGAAGCACCTCAAAACTCACTGCCATTGAGTCATTCAGACTCATTTTGACTTCATAAGTGTGGCGGTCATATGCTTATGTTAATTTTATAATTGAAATGTAGGGGTGGACTCTGGCCTGTTAAACTGGAGATAGCCATTGAGTAGCCGATGAGGCCTCTATGTGGGCATGGCTTTCTCCTGAGACTCCAGGGAAATCTCATGATATTTCCCTCGTGAAGATGAGAAGCTATCTTCCCCAGTTCTTGGGAGTTAGTTTGAGAGCTGATTAACCACAGGCAACACAGAATGGCGGTGTCTGGGAGGCTGGAAGAGGCAGCAGAGAGACCACACAGCTTTGCCCTGATGAAGAGACACCTCTGAAGCTGGAGTGGCATGCTGTTGATGGATCTGAGCCCTGGAAGCGAGGAGCCATGGGGAGACCCCTGCCAGTGCCAGAATTCTGCACCCACTGACCTGTGACTTCCTGAGTCAGAAGCAGACTTTATAGACTAATTGCAGGCATATGGGTTAATATTGGGTTTATGACTTTGCACTGAACTGGATTGGGATGCCTTCTTAGTGTCACATTTCTTTTTTATATAACCCTTTCCTTATACCTATATGCATGTCTGTGAAATTTGTTCCTCTAGTCTATCCGGACTAACACAATAAGCTAGAACAGAACAGTTTCTGTGAGCTTTGGAGATTGTCACTGTACTGAAGTAGAAAACCTCTTGGCTTTTAACTGATGACCTTGAGATTAGCAAGCAGCCTAGACCCCTATGCACCAGGTCTCCTCCAAAAGTAGCAAGCAATTATAATTTTTTATTTTCAAGTTTTATTTTCAAGTTAGAATAAGTGCCAGTCACACTTTAAAGATGACTCATCTAAGATATAAATATTAGTTGAACCACATATTGATTTGTCCATGTAAAGAGGAAACAAACTTTTTAAGTTATTATAACCATGATTTGATATAAAAACACTTGAAATTTGATATTCACATATTGTAAATATTAAGACATTACATATTGAAGAAAAATAACAGAAAAATGGCAAATATTGTTCCAAGTGTCCTACTATGAAGTTACTTTTATCACTGTTTGAAATAAACAATTTAGTTTTCTATATGAATTAAGACTAAGTAATTGATTCTTGCAGTAAATGGACTCATCCATCTTTTAAAGCCTATTTAAACACTGTTACTATTTTGAAAAACCACATTAAAGACCACCATGCATTATTTGTGTAGAAACACTTTAAAAAGTCGAATTGCTTGGTAATCTAAGAATAAATATCTAAGGTAATCATTGATAGTGAGGTTTATGAAAATATTTTCAGAGTATTTCATTTTAAAATGCAAACTAAATGTAGATACCCTTCCCTCCTAAAATGCAAAAATCACACGAGCTAGAAATCTCTTTCAAATCTTGCGCATATTTTTACGTATGAGTGAGATTTGTGTGTAGAAGCAAATGAAGCATGCTATGGAAAATGTTACATTCCCCGGAGTTTCTTTTTGAAACTCTTCTTACATTTTCACTTGATTTTCACAGTCCCAGGGCCCAGAGTAATCAAAGCCATGGGCTAGACCGTGGACTGTAACAAGGCGATCTGCAGGGGCAGTCTGTCAAAGACAAAGTCATTTTTTAACGGAGAGCAAACCTGGAAGAAATAAAATGAAATCCGTGCCCTTTAACATTTCAGAACAGAGGAACTGCTTCACTTTGCCCCACTCCAGTTAAATGTAATAGATGTATTTTTGTCCAAGCCACAGAGCTTCTGATGGCCACTCCTTGAAACGGTCTCATAAATAGAATATTTTCTTCCTTTCAGCTTATTTTCTTTGGAATGGCAGCTGCCTTACGTTAATGAGTTTGAAATAGTTTTTGTGGATCAGGTGCTAGCTCAATAAGATAAACGAACAGCATGAAAGTTTACTTTGATCTTTGAAGGAATGTTAATAATTCTTTCTTTTCATAAACCCATCCACTGCATTCTGGGTAACTGGTAAACTTCAAAAATATAACCAAAATGTTTCCCAGTTTTCTCAATATTCGTCATTAATGATAATGGATTATCTCAAATTCAAAGACTAATTCTGAGAAATAAATTATTATCACTGTTACTTTGCTTTCAATAATTTCCTACTAATTGATTTGTTGGAATGATTTCATCTCCGTGGCGCATTAAAATTCCCGATACCATACCAAATTGGGTAGAGTTTTAAGGCACAGCCAGTGTTTATATTTTAGTTCACAAAGAACTAATTCTTTTGCATGCTACCCAATGTCTTAGCAAACCCCAAGCACATAAACTCACTGCTATGGAGTCATTGTTGGGTCATAGTGACCCCCTTTGGGTTTCTAGAACTGTAACTTGTTTATGGGAGTAGAAAGCCCAGTATTTTTTTTTCCAAAGAGTTGCTGGTGGTTTTGAACCACAGACCATGAAGATTGCATCCCAAATTGTAATCACTACAGCCAAAGACTCCTACTCTGCTCATAAAAGAAACAAGATAAGGCAGCTAATTACTTGGCTTTTCACCTGAAAATCAATAATACTCCACAAGAGAAAGGCATGACATTCAACGTTTGCAAAGAGTACAACTTTGTCAATCACACAGTACAGTTCTACTCTGCCTGACAGGGTCACTATGAGTTGGCATTCACTGCAGCACCATTAGTTTTTACATAGAGATGATGGCTATGGCGTCTACATTTTCTTAATTTAAGAAATTATCTCAACTTTCCTAACAGGAAAGGTTTTAAGAAGCAAGCATTAGACATTCATATCACATGACTTTCTAGCACCTGTTTAAATACAGTTAGTATTATCTTTTTATGTGTTAATGGTATAATCTCATTGCAGTTTTGTGAAAAATAGAATCATGTCCTCATTTCTAAATCCTCAATGTATCCTTAGTGCTGGTTCAGGGGTAGAATTGCTATCGTTCATGTGGGAGATTCAAGGTTAGTTCCCAATAGACCTTGTTCAGGCTCATCCACCACTTATCGTCAGAGGGGGGGGTATTGAATAGTTAACAACAGAGTGTTGAGACAGAGACTGATAAAAATGTGGTGATCTGCTGTGGAAGTATCCGACAAAGAAAACCTGATCCCATTGGTCTGCTCTGCTGTTCCTATGGTGGATTGAATGACAGCTAACCACAACAGAAAACAATGTAGCTATAGTTTGGAAGATTCTCTCTGTAAAGAGTGGCAGCCACAAATCAAAGAGTGGCAGCTCCCAGAAAATGGGAGAGGCAGAAGGCATACTTTCTGGAACAATGATACTAATTTCAGGGGTCCAGTCTCTAGAACGGTGAGAGAGCTGTATTCAGCCACTGATTGTGATAATAAAAAAAAGCAATGAAAATCATAAATAGATTTTTTATTATGGGTCTACCTGAGAGCCAATATGCATAACTAATTATTTATTGTTTGCAATTGGATTAAGTAATAGTAGGGGCTGAGTTGTCCTAACGATTTTCTGCAGCAGAGAGAGGTGAACTGCAGCCTACAAGCATAACTATTTCCTCTTCCTGGACACTTCTTTCTGCTATTAAGGCCTTTCAGTTGTTGGAGGGATAGTAAGCACAAGTGTCTAGGATGCTCTTCTCTATTTATAATCTAACAACAACATTTTCTTTGGCATTTAATTGAGAGCTCCTATTAACTACATATCGAAATTACCTTGGACTGCTAGAAAAACAAACAATTCTGCCTTGGGAAAAATTACAGAATATGAAAACAATAGTTCTTCCAAGCAAGAATGGCAAGACTTCATCTCACCTACCTAGGATATGATATCAGGAGAGATCAAGTCCAGGAAGAAGGTACCAGACTTGGTAAAATAGAGGGTAAGCTTAAAGAAGAGGAAGACTGTAATAGGTCAGTTGTCCAGAAAAAAAAATCCATTGACTTTCATATATGTGTAAGAAAGAAGTTTTATCAAGAAGTAATTTCATATCAAAAAATAACCCAGCTCAATCTAACGAAAGATTATGTGTCACAAAGAGCCAGCAGTATTAGAAGCATATTGCTGATAATACAGTTAATACGTGTTGTGATTATTCTTATAGCTGCTATTCAGTTTTGTCAAGTCAGTTCTGCATGGTTTAATTTTTCATTCCCTTCTTTGGGTTTTAAAGCTCTAATGAAACTTCTAGTGAGTTGGGTATATTTAGGGTCCATAGGAACCCTAAATTTAGGGTCCATAGGGACCTTAAATGCAGCAGAAATAAGTACTAATTATCCAGCATGGTCCTGTTATATCCTCACTATTGTCCCAAATGCCTCAGTCATTGTCACAGCCATGAGTTAATCCTTCTAGCTGAGGCTTTCCTCTTACTTGCTTTTCTGGTCCTACTCACAGGCAAAGTTCTCCCCTATAATAAAATTTCTACCCTGTCAAATATTGGGTCACTATGAGTTACCATCAAATTGATAGATGAATTTGGTTTGTTTTTGGTTCTACTTTACTAGGCATGATGTCCTTTTCCAGGGACTGTTCTCATCTGACAAATGCACAAGGTATGTAGCCAAAGTCTTGCCATCCTTAACTCTAAGGAGCACTACGGCCATATTTTTCGAAGGCAGATTTGTTTGTCTTTTTAGCAGTTCAAAGTACATTCAATATTCTTTACTAGAAGGACAAATTGAATGCATCATTTCTTCTTTGATGTTCTTTATTCAATTTCCAACATTCATTTGCTTATGAGGCATTTGAAAAATCCCTGGCTTGGATCAGGCTCACCCTCTTTTGAAAGGTAACATCCTTGCTAAAGAGGTCTGTGCATGAGATTTACCCAGTGCAACATATCTCTTGACCTCTTGACTGCTTCTTCCATGAGCACTGATTGTGGATCAGAGCAAGACAAAACACTTCACTTCAATCGATCACTTCAATCACTTCAATCACTTCAAACACTTCGATCACTTCAATCTTTCTCCTTTTATCATGATGCCACATGCTGCTTCAGTTGTGAGGATTTCATTCTTCTTGACATTGTCATAATCCATATCAAGGCGGAAAATCTCCATCTTCTACAACAAATGCTTAAAATTCTCCTCACTCTCAGTAAGCAAGTGTGTGTCATTTGCTTATATCAGGATGTTAATAACTCTTCCAAAATCCTGACGCTAACTTCTTCTTCATATGGTCTATCCTCTCTATTTCCTCAGCATACCATGGGACCAAGTCTGTGATGGGATGCGATCCAGATGCAGAGATTTTCTGAGTTTAAATCTGTGCAGTATTCCTCGTTCTTTTCATAAAACTGCTTCCTGATCCTTTGAGAATTTCTGTATGGTGTGAGCCCCCGAGGCATAGTGTTTGTGTGCAGGACTGCGTTCCCCTGGGTTGGCAGTTCAAATCCAGTAGCAGCTCTCCAGGACTAAGGCTGGGCCTCCTACTCCCAAAGGGCAGTGATGCACCACCCCCCAAAAAAATTTTCTCTATGAACAGAATTAAGCACTTTGGCATTTCTTCTCTTCTCAAGATTAGCCCTATATTCTTATAAGCAACATAGTCAAATACATTGGATAGGCAAGAAAGCACAAGTAAATATTTGCATTTTTCTGCTGTTCTTTGCTTTCTCCCAAGATGCATCTGATCTTAGCAATAATACCCCTTGACTAGGAGATATTTATATTTACACCTTCCAAAGAAATGTGACCCAAGAGAATGTTCAAACCACAGAGCAATATCATTGATTTCACATGCCAGTAAATTTTTGTTTAAGATCATTCAAAAATGGTTGCAATATTACTTTGATTGGAAGCTGCTAGAAACAGAGGTCATATTTTTTCAGTTTGTTGAAACATTTCAATTGGTATTCTATCACGTTCAGGATCCTTGGTTATGGCTAATGCTAGCAGTGCAGTTTGAAATACTTCCCTCAGCAAAATTTCTTCTTGCTCATGTGCTACCTCCTGAAATGGAGGAATGTCAATTAGTTATTTTGGGTCCAGTGACTTTCTCTATTCTTTTCATCTTCTTTTGATGCTTCCTGCAACAGTTCACTATTTTTCCTATAGAATCTTTTGATATTGCAGTTCAAAGATTGACTTATTTTTGGTTTCAGCAAATTCTTTAGTTTAAAATGTTCAAGAGTGTTCTTCATTTTTGTTTTTCTAACTCTTGATCTTTATACATTTCATTATATTTTCCTTTGTCTTCGTGAACTACTTTTGAAATTTTCTATTCAGCCCTTTGCCTTTCTCCTTTCTTTCATTTTTATTAGCTACTTTAAAACGAAGAGCAATTTTCAGAGATGCTCCTGATGTCCACTTTGATCTTTTCCTTCTTTCCTGTGTTTTTAATTACCTTTAGCTTTCATTATGATGTTCTTGATGTCCTTCCACGGTTCCTTAGGACTTTGGTTATTACTGTTCTGTACAGCAAATACATTACTGAGATGTTCTTGAAATTCAGGTGGGATAGACTCAAGGTCATATTTTGGCTATCCTGGACTTGTTCTAATTTTCTTCGGCTTAAGCCTGAATTTACATATTAGAATTAATAGTCTGTTATACTGACAATGCCTGGCCTAGCTTTAACAGGTGACACAACGTTTCCCCATCATCTCTTCCCATGGACATCATCAATCTTATTTTTGTGTATTCCATCTGGAGCCATCAATGTGTGTTGGAACCTTGTGTGTTGTTCAAAAAAGTTATTTACTAGGAACAAATTACTTGTCTTGTAAAATTCTATTATGCAATCTCCATATCCTTATCTATTACCAAGTCCATATTTCTAATTACTGCCCCTTCCTTTTTGATTCCAGCTTTTGCATTTACTTCCCCCAGAATTATTCATGAACAATATAAAACAAAATAGCATGATTTTTAAGTACATAATTTAAAACCTATTTATACATTTTTAGCTTTTTCCGCTAATATAGACACGTATGGTGACCTGGTAATGTACCGATTATTAGATGGGCTGAGATGCCCATGATCTGTAGTTGAAAACAGCCAGAAACTACTCAGGAGAAAGACGGGGCTTTCCACTCTTCAAACGCTTACAATCTTGGAAACCCAGAGTGGGCCACTCAATGTCAGCCCTGATTGACTTGCTGGCAGTGAGTAATGTACATTGGATCATTTTTATATTATTGATACTGGAGTCAACATTACAAATATATATGTAATATAGATTACATTTATATATATTATATATAAATAAAATATAATATAGGGCTGAGCCCCAGTGGCATAGTGGTTGAGTGCGGGACTGCAGCCCACTGGCTTGGTGGTTCAAATCCAGGAGCAGCAAGGCTGGGCAGCTCCTGCGACCACCAGAGGGCAGTGACCCCCCCAAAAAAAACCCCAAAATATTATATATATGTGTGTATATATATATATATATGTATATATATATATTTAAACATTCATTTCCCAATATCCTTGATAATAAATTTCCTACTAGGGTCTTCTTATGTCATAAGGATGTTATACTTTCAAATATTGCTAAGCACTTTTTGCTTAAATTAATTTGCTTAAATTAATTTGAATGCTCTTGCAATCATTTCCTGTTTTTAAGAATAGTTCTCTGACTTGTTTCAACTCTTTTATCCTTATCCTAGCCAAAGTCTTTATAAGCACCATCAAGCAATTGGTACACGAACTGCCATTTACCCAATTCCTATTGCTAGAGACGCTATAGTCCAGGGCAGATTGCACCCTTGGAGTTTCTGAGAGTTTGACTCTTTATAGAAGACCGTCGGATCTTTCTTCTAAGGGGTGGCAAGTCTGAAATACTGGCTTGCTGGTTAGCAACTCAGTATGTAAGGATGACTGATGACTTAAGAGGGTGAAGAAAGTTGGAAAGTGAAGATATATTTGAGATCTCTGAGGTTTGATACTTGCTTCCCTTTGTGAAGCCAGAGAATGTCAAATGGCACCTCACACAATTTTTTAGACTTTTCCTAAAATATTTGACAACTTTGTATATTTGACTCCTGAGTGGCTAATATTTTAAAGTCAACAAAGCTTTAATGCATTTAATTAATTTGTTTAGTATGTTTTCTCTGTTTGTATTAATACTACATTTACAACGTCACTTTAGAAGAAAGAAGCTGATGTATGTTCCTAGTTTCATAAACTCTATCCCAAAAATTCTCATAGTTCCCTTATAGCAAGATACCACAGGTGAAGGAACACAGGAATCACTTAGCACTGGTCATATTACATATACTAAACTGCAGAAACTTTAGATTAGTTTTGAAATTATGTGCATATTAATTAAAATATATTACCATTGATACAAATTTCAAATTCAGAAAGTTTTTGTCTTTATTGTGGTTAATTTTAGTAGGATTATATGTTGGTTTTAGAAGGATCAAGTTTTCCAGTAAGTAAAAAGGAGGGTATGTTTCATGTTTAAGGTTTAATGTTTTTTATAATAAAATTGCTTTTTAAGAATTAAGTGTGCATATTCGCTATTAAACAAATGTGAATTTTACTAGTAAATAAAAAATGTTATTTGGCTTTACATAAATTCCCAAGTCATTTTATTCACAACTTACATTTCCTAGAATTTAAATGAATCGAAGTATACAAAGCGCATTAAAGATGCAACTTTAACTCTCTAGCTAACAAGGCAACAGTTTATGTCTTGAATGTGAATAACATATAGACCCGTCTGTTGCATACGCCGAGGAGATGGCGTGAGCATCTCATTTGGCCTGCTCTGACCTCACCAAGGAGGAGAATCAGCAGCGCTTCGGCCCAAGAATAATTTCTATGAGGCAGAAGTCAGACGTGTCCCCCCTTTCCGCCTCCCCCCACCCCGCCTCCAACTTTTGTTGTCCTACCCTGACACCAACCGTCTCTCCACCAGTGTTCTACTTCTCTGCTGGGTCTGATAATCCTTGCAATGACCACACAGAACTCACAAATAAAACAATTCCTACGGTGTTGAAATTTTGGAGGGAAACTAAAACCTTACAAAATGATAAAAGATAGATGTTTTGCTTCGTTTTGCTCGCACTGACTTTTCTCAGGTATGCCAGCAGGCACGACTCTGTCTAGTCCTCCATCCCTCCGTTACGTGGTGTTTCCGTGGACTCTGCCTTGCTTGGGCATGTGTTGCCACGCCCCTTCAGTACTGATGAATGACCCAAAGGCTGTGCATTCCACTCTGCATGGCAGACATTCAGCTGGGGTTGGGGGTGGGGGCTGCCTCTGTGCTTCCTGTTTGGGGCTTTGGTCTGTCCCATGGACTCATGGCCTCTGCTGCCTCTACTCGATTCACCACCTCAGCTAGGCATTTTACCTGAACTTCACTAGTGACTCTTCTTTTATTAATTTGATGGCGTGCAGGATTTCATTCTGTTTTCTCTCAGATGGCTCACTTGTACCATAAGGAGGAAAACAACACTGACCACTTTCTCAGCGGGACCTCTCTCCCACTGAGGAGATGGTCGTTGCTGGCAGACACATCACCTGTTAGTATACGGGACAATGCTCTGCTGCCAAAGAAAAGGTCTGAGTCCTCCCCCAGCCACACACACACACACCCCCCCCCCCACCATGTCACCATGGCCTTTTTCTTTCAGCAGTAGTTGAGCAAGTCCTCCTTCTACTTCTAAATAAGTCTGGAAGTGCCACTGAAGCCTGCCGTCAGAGGCTTCTGCCACATGGGCCAGTGCTGGAGCTTGCGGCATCACACCTCCATCAATCAATCCACTACACTACCCCAAAGTGACAGAGGAATGATGACAGTGGTTTCTACAAAGAGGATGTCATTATGTGAAGGAAAACCGAGGCGACCAACAGGAGATTTGCTTGTGTTTCATTGATTACACAAGAACCGCAGACTTTGTGAATCATAAGAGATTTTGAATAGAATTACAAAAAAAAAAAAAAAAAGCTTTTCCAAAACACAATTGTGCAGTATATAAGTTAAATGCTGGTCTTGAATCATTTAAAATGGAGAAAGGTTTGTTTTCTTTCTATTTTACTTTACTTATTCAATCTGTATACTGAAAAATGAAAAAAGGAATTGGATCATATAAATAAGAATAACCATTAGGATTGGAGAAAATCTCATTAGCATCCTGACATATGTAGCTGACACAAACTAAACTTAATAAACATCCTTAATTTTAAGGATTGCCCTTGAATTCTGTGTGGCCATTTCAGTGAAGGATTGAACCCCTACTGTAGAAACAGTGTGCTGTTGGAGGAATGGTTGGTGTCGTGATAGGTAAAGAAGAATGGATGGCAGAGACATGCCTGGCCCCCGTCTTGTGCCAGTGGGCACCCAGAACAGGTCAGCTAGGGCCACAATGTTCACTCTGTTGGACTACTAATTTTCCTTATATAGGCCATGGAGTCTGTGGTAAGCAATGGAAATAGCCACACACACACTCCTCAATATGTGTTCAAAAACTAGACTTGTCTTACTTTAGTTAGGAGTAAAATTATTTTGTGATATGCTTTTGCCAATATCCCCCTCAAATTACTATAGAATTCAAATCCCCGTAGTGGTAACTGGTATTTAGATCCATGGGTATTTTGTCTTTGAAGAAATTCTTTTCTTGTCTTTGCTGGGCCAGTGCTCTCTAATGATGTGATCTAATGTAATGTAATCAACTCCATGTTGGGATCTTCTGTGAGCAGCCAAGATCTTCTGTGGCAAAAATATGGTGGCGCCCTAACTTCTTTACCCGATACAATTGAAAAGAAGCTTCATCAGAGATCTGACTTCCTGTTTTGTGTTTTTTTTAATAATTTTTTGTGGGCATCACTGTCTCTGGTGGGAGTAGGAGGCCCAGCCTTGCTCCTGGAGAGCTGCTGCTGGATTTGAACCGCTAGCCCAGTGGGCCGCAGTCCCGTGCACAACCACTGTGCCACCGGGACTCAGCCAAGATCTGACTTCATCTTAATAAAAGTTGACACGAGGGTGACGGTACCTCACTTCTTGCTGTGTCTTATTTACTCAGCACGCATTCTTCTGACCCCCGAGGTACAACCTGACTTGCTGACTTGAATTCATCCAATTCAACTCAACTGGCCTGTGCTCTTCTGATTACTGGCTCATATTCCTGCTTCTGACTTGATCCGTCGCAGCAATTCCTCAGCTATCCAAACCAGGAAAAGCTACCAGCTTAATATCCCATTCATGGACTTGAAATGGACTGGTCTCAGCCGCTCCTCCAACTCGATGAGCCAGTTTCTTGATTGCAACTTATTTCTTTATACAAGTATAGGCATTTTGCTTCTCAAGAGAGGCCAGTCTAACTCAGAAAGGGCCTGTTTACCTGATCTTTTCCTTTTCCTGTCCCTCTGCCAAGATAATTTGACTTTTTATTTGAAACTGATGTAGGAGGGCTGGTGTGCCAACAACTCAGCCACTTAATCCGATATTTTAAATTCACCCATTGGCTCTGTGATGAAGACAGACTTAGTGATCTGTTTCTGTAAAGATAATATCCTAAGAGACCCTAATGGAAAATTGAACTATACCACATGGTATACCACATGGGGTTGGGATTAGTTTGAATCAGCTAGACAATTCCCCACCACAGCCTTTTTGTTGTGAGATTGTTAAGAAGATACAGCCTCTATTTTTAGGATGTCGACAAGGATTCTCTCCTTGGTTCTCAAAGGTATTAGGTAGTAGATAAGATTAGTTTAGATTAGATTAAATATTAGCTTCAGGGTCAAGGCTTAATTCTTTTCTTCCATAATGTGAAGTCCCAACATTTTCCTCCTCTCCATCTCATTCCCCCAGCTGAAATAAATATAATCCAGTACTCTAGATTTGCTTAAGTGTGTTACCCCTTTCACAGATAAGACTTTCAGTCTGGGAAGAGATTCTCACCACCTCTCACTTGACTTTTTGCCAAACCCAGACGCAACAAATACTGCAGGTCTCCAGTATCTTATAAGGTCTTGCAAACCTGTGATTTTTCCTCTCAATTTATGAGCTGTTAGTTAAATTATTTCCAGAGTGTCAACTGCTTCTACCAAGGTCGCATTCAATTTCTGTGTTTTAAGAGAGTCTGGTCTACATGCAAGAATACTATTACATGATTTGAAACATTACTCTGGTGCCTAAAAGCTACTTTCTGAAAAAGGCAACTTTAAAACTGTTTGCAAAAGTAAAGTTATTGAGTTTGTTAACTGCTGGAAAATTTTATTATTTTAAATGCTACAATAACATATTTTATGATGATAAGCTTTTGAAGTAATACTTCAATAGAATAAGTATATATACATGATATAATATATTTTTAGTGTATGATACACAGGAGTTTTAAAACAAAAGCACTTAGTAAGTGCCTCAAAGCTTGACATATGCTTAAGTACATTCCTCATGGAGAATGATTGCTTCTCTCATAAAACAGCCCAATGTCTAGCTCTATTCCATTACAGACATAGTTGATAATGAATGTGCTGCTGGGGGAAATATAGCCTGGATAGTCAAAAAGTGCAGTGCAATTTCTAATAAATGCTCAAGGACTTTAAACTATTATAGCTAAACAATTTATTCTTGAAATTGAGAGATTACTCTTATGTATTTTGACTCATGTTTTATACAAGAGTAAGTACATTTGACTCAAACCGTAAAGGTTTCTGGTGATTAAAATGATTACATTGCTGAGTAATATGGATACAATTGTTTTGAGTTAAAAAGATTATTACCTATCATATTACTCATGTCATTCAAACAAGACTATTAATTCATTTAATAGTGAATTAAGTGATGCTGATTATTATTCTAGATATATGCTCTATTTTTTGCATCAATATAGGGAGATACACAAAAAGGCCTTAAAGAATTAAAAATAATGGAACTTTCTCATGGAGCTTTTTGATATACATATATTAACTCTGTTATATGTACATATATCAAAATATACCTAATGTAATAAATATTATGTTTATTACATATATATAGTGAGAGAGAGGGGTAGAGTTGCATACATGAGGTGCTTAAAATATTTGTGGAGAGTTTCTTTAACATTTATCCAATAAAAATATTTGAAACACATATATATTTAAAATACATACATAAGTCATAATTTTCATATACTGTTGCACATATAAAACTGAATATATATCAAATAATTATTTGTATGTGTATACATATTTATAATTTATATATTTATTTATATATCATGCAGTATACATAATTTTTATTCAAGGTATAATCCCTAGGAGAATAAAGTAGCCCACTATTAAATGGTTTCATTATAATGAGTATTTCTCTTTATTTATTGCTGCACAACTATTTATATTTAACAATGATTACAAAATATTAGAATTTAATTTTAAGTCAGATTTTCAATATAATTTTAACTTTTAGAATATATTACCTTAAATTTACTGATATCATATTGTATGGAAGTTATTTATCACATAACAAGAACCTAACAAAAGTCAAGTTAAATACAATCTATCAGGTAATATTTAAGATGAAATAAAAATTCAAGTAGTCATGATATTTTCTTCTGTTAGTGTTTAGGGACTATAATCTCCATCACTCTTGGTATATTGACCTCAGTAAATAAAGTCACAAAAGTGTTAATAATTTATAAAAAATAACAAACAATTTAAATAACATAAAATATTAATTTATCATTAGAATTACCTCTTTAAAGTTGAAGTCACTATCTCTGATTTATCTCTTGGTCTTTTCTCATTTCTAAAGAAATGAAAATTGCAGGACATATAGAGTATAGTTTAGTGAATGAGATTCAACTTCCCTTACTGATTTTTATTAATGTCATATAAGAACTATTGAAAGATAAAGTCTACTTCCTCTTCATTCAATATTAATGCTCCTGACAAAGTGTTTTTAATAACTTAACTATTCAGATTCACATTTTTACCAATTTAAATAATTTTTTTCACAAACTCTTTGAAACAGCTTCATTAGCATACCTACATTTTACAAACACTAAAATGTACTGCTTACAATGTTAGGGTACGGCTACAAAATAGTTTTAAAATTTTTCTCCCATAGAGTTTCTTTGGTGATTAAATAGTACATAATACAGAACATAGCTTATGGTTCTAAGAATTGTTTGAATACCTAATTATAATATGGTAACTTTTTAAAAGTCACCATTTTATTCATCATAATTTTCAAGCAAGTGACAAAGCATCAGCAAAGTGCTAGCAAAGGCACATAGAATATGCAGCAGAAGTGACATGTATGGTTTCTTCTTGATGGTAGATAAGTTTATCAGTGTAATAGTAATGCAATAGCAAGTGTATGTGACAAAATACACTTCCCATAGTGTTTTCTACACTGCAACTTTTTATGAGAGCAAATGGTCATGACTTTCTCTTGTGGTGTTTCTGGGTAAAGTTGAACTGCAAAACTTTTGGTTAGCCGGCAAATGCTTACTTGTTGCTCCAGCAAGTATTTTCTACTCTAAGTTGGTACTCATAAAGTGCCAGCACTGAAATGAGCAAGGGTAATTGTGTGACTGAATAGTTATGTTCCACGACTCTATGAAAAATTCCCAAATAACTCTAAATAAGAAAAGTTAAGTCTTAATCCCTAACTATTTAACATAGCTTTTCTTTTTCCCCCTCTGAACAAATGCTAGGTCCTGTTCCTATAGAATCAATCCCAATGCCATAGAAGACTGAGTAGACCTTCTGCACCAGATGCACAGACCTGCCCATCTTTCTGAAAGTTGTTGGCCACACCTGCTCCCTGGGGGAAGCTGGTGTGTGAGTATAAACTGTCAGTCTTTGTTTTAGGAGCCAAGAACTTAACTACCGGCTCTGCGCGGTTTCAAGAACAGGTATTGCACTAGTATTAACCATAGTTCCATCATTATTCAATATATTTAGCAAATGAAAGTTAGCAAAGAGATAATGATTTCAAGGATCACACATATATTTTAGAATGTTTTCTAAATACAATCTCTCACTATGCATGCTACAGATGTACATACGATAGGAGAGTAATGACACAAACCAAGACAAATGATTTTTTATCAATTTATTTGCTATTTGGAGTAAAATCAGAAAGTCTGCATTAAGCAGGTGTCATAAAATTTAATTATTTTATTATGCTTATGTAGGAAAGAAAGGAAGTCAAAATAATACATTCTGCCCTTGATTGAGAATAAATATACCTTTATATCAAGTCTTTAAAAATAAAAATGGTAATGCATTAAATTTATCAAAAAATCTATTTAAAAATACACATGAATAGAAAAGAAAGTTGTTGCAGAGTTTTGGAAATGAGCAGAGAAGGAATTTGTTCTGGGCTGAGGCAACAGCACATGCAATCTGTGGACTTATTTTTTAAAAAAGTGGACATTCTGAACAATGACAATCAGTTCCATACAGTTGGAAGAGAGAGCTTTTGTAGAGATTTGTGACAAGGGTTGGGCCCGAAAGTAAGCAAGAGCAAAAATCACAATGACCTCAATTACACTGCCAAAGAGAATCCAACTGCAGAGGATGAGATGCCAATGACAGATGTAAATTGCATAGGCAAGGCCCTATTTGCATTTCATAGCAATCACACTGGCAGCACTGTGGAGGCTGGTCACCACAGAGACCAGAAGTGATGCTCCAGAAGTAGGAGATAATGAGCCCCTGAACTAGCCCAAAGCCAGGGGTAACAAGAGAGAGAGAAAGTTTTTCAAAGGTGCAAGACAGTGGCAGCAAGACTTTCCGACAGTCGTGAAATGAAAAGAAGGAACACCCAAAGGAAGATCGCAGAATGAACCCTAGTTGATTAACTCCAGAAACATAGCAACAGCATTTCCTGTAATGATTATAAATTGGTGCAAAAGCAAATTCCCCTGTAAATTTGTACTTCTAATTTCTCTCCCAATACTTAAACACAGTACTTATATTGCTTCTATAATTATGGCTCAAATGTTACAAGAAATAATAAGTTTAGCATACTTCTTGTAATAGGTTTTTTCCCTGACATGTTAGAAGATTTAAAAAAAATCATGTATGATATTGCACAAGCAAATCCACACACATATGTACTGTATTCAATATGTATGCTGAGAAAATAGTCTAACAAGAGGGATTATATGAAAATGTGTGCTTAATCACAATTGGAAGGCTTATTAATAACCATCTATATGCACATAACACAATTATACCTGATGTTAACAAGGAGGCTTGTAGCACTTACAAATCAGGTTTTAAAGAGTCCAGTGTTCAGCTAGCATTGTAACTTAATGTAGAAAATGAAAATCTCCACAACTGTTCCATTAGACAACACCAAGTGGTAGAAAAGACTGACGTTGTCAAGGATGTCATTTTCATCTGGATTGACAAAGAACAATCATGCAAGCAGCCAGTAGAAATCAGAGGGTATATTACAATGGGAAGATCTGTCATTAGAATGCCACTTTAAGGAGTTCAGTGCATAAAGCTTAAAATTAAACCATTGCATTTTCACCTTAAACACATGTGAATGATGGACCAGGAATAAAGAAGACCAGAGAAGAATTGCTGTAAGAAGCATGAAAGTTCTATCAGCTTCCATAAGAACAAATACCTTAGACACATTTGTTTTTTATGAAATCCACCCAGAATACTCCTTAGAATTTAGGATGTGAGATTTTTGTCTCATTTACTTTGGACATGTTATCAGGAGAGACTTATCCTTCTTATGGGGGCTGGGGTGGAACCAAACCCAAAGACATCCTACTAGGTAACATGTCAGCAAATAGGAGGAAATTATTCAATACGCTGAGTTACAACGGAGTTGTGGCAACACAGAACTCAAAAATAAGACACTTCGTGGAGAGGACACAAGTTGAGACTTTTGGGGGAATATTGTATATTGGGTGAGAATGAGTCTGGGTCACAAAATAACCCCTGGCAGGAATATATGGAAGTAGGAATTAATTTGATGGAACATTTCTTGATTTTTTATTTATTGCTGTTATGTCCCAAATAAAAATTTCTTTAAGGATTGAAACTTTGTTCAATATTCCTTTCTTTGGCTGTGTTTGATGCAAATGTACATCTATCGTTAGAAATGAGAAAGAGAAAAGAAAAAGTGGAGAAAAACACCTCACTACCAACCTTATGGTTGTCAAGTAAATTTTGACTCAAAATTGAATATGTGCTAAGTTTTAGATCAAAAATCTCTTTGCATTAATATGCTGGGCATGAAAAATTGTATCAATGCAAGTTATAAATATAGAAACATTTGCCAGAAGGCTAAAGTTCTATAAATTTTCAATGTCTGTGTCATTTGAAGCAACTTGGTAGCAAAGTGGCCATGTGTAGGACTGCTAACGGCAAGGTCACTACTTTGAAATCATCCCCCACTCCTTGGGACAAAGAAAGGGCATTTTCCTGCAGTAAAGAGCTACACTCTAAGCAACTCACTGGGGAGTCAACCTATCTTATAGGATCACTATGAGCTAGCATGGATTTTATAGCTGTGAGTATAGCTTTTTTGTTTGTTTATATTATTTGAATATTCCCTTTCAAATTATAAATTGACTTAAACTAATTTTTATCTATCTGTGTCTTTCTATTTCCTAGCAAAGATCTGTGATTTCTGTGGGACAAAAAAATAGAAAACAAAAAATATACCTTGAATGTATTGTCTTTCCATAAATGCATTCCAATTTAATTGAAATAGATATTGTTAGCATCATGTTCTCAAAGAAAGTTTAACATTTGAAGGGAATGATGGTTTCAAGAACAAAAATAAAATCGCAATTGAAAATGCAGAATTGTTTGGGTAAAGACAAAATTCTAGTGAAGAAATAAATATGTTCTCACTGCTAATTATTAATATTATTGATTACACAATATTCTGATCATAGAAAAATTCTAAGTGTTTTACAGATTGTTTTCCCTTATACAATAGAATTTCCAGTTCCTTAATTCAGGAAATATATGGATAGATTTATGAGGAAATTTAGGAGTTATAGATTTAATCACCTTTTAAGTTAATACAAATCAGTGAAATTCATATGTTGATATGATTTAAAGCTGGCTTTACAACACTTATACAATACCTAGAACGAAGTAAATTGTGTAAAGTGGAAGAAAGGTAGACTTAAATACATATCACTAAAATGAGCATTTAACAAGTGGTAAGACTACATCTTTTATTTTTTAAGAGGGAACATTTTATGTCAAAGAACAATTGTACATTGAGAAAGCATCTCAGCCCAGTTCAGTACAAGACCTTAAGCTCGATATTTGTGCATAAATCTAATACCAGTCTATAAATTCCTCTTCAGACTCATACAACACATGCAATGATGCAAAAGATCACAGGCCAGTGGGTGGGAAGCCTTGTGAACCCAGTGCTGGTGTGAATCTTCACGTGGCTCCTTCAGCTCCAGCGCTCTCACTTGATCAGCATAGCTCCATGTGACTTGTAAACAAGAAGGTCTCGCAGGGAGGGAGTGTGCCCCACCTCCAGTGACAATGCCTCCAAATGAGGTCATCATGCAGTGACCTGATTGGCAGGCTAATCTCCACCTCTTTACTCTTAATAGATGCAAGTTGGCACCAGATATTTTAAAAATAACATTTTATTGGGGGCTCTTACAACTCATCTCAATCCATATATCCATCCATTGTATGCCAGGCACAAATGTACATGTGTTGCCCTCATCATTATCAAAATATTTGCTTTCTACTTACGCCCTTGGTATCAGCTCCTCAATTTCCCCCCTCCCTCCCTGCTTCTACCCTATCCTTCATGAACCCTTGGTAATTTATAAACTATTATTATTTTATCATATATTATGCTGTCTGATGTCCCCCTTCACCCACTTCCCTGTTATCTGTCCTCCAGGGAGGAAGATATATGTAGATCCTTATAATCAGTTCCCACTTTTTACCCCACCTTCCCACCACTCTCTAGTGTCACCACTCTCACCACTGGTCCTGAAAGGATCATCTGTCCTGGATTTCCCATGTTTCTGGTTCCTATCTGTAGCAGTGTATATCCTCTGGTCTACCTGGATTTGTAAGGTAGAATTGGGATCATGATAGTGGAGGGAGGAAGCATTGAAGAACTAGAGGAATGCTATATGTTTCATCAATGCTGCACTGTACCCTGACTGCTCTCTCATCCCTGTAATCCTTCTTTAAGGGGATGGGAAAAACCAAATTCTATCAAAGGGGAAAAACTATGAGATCCTGAGAAATTAGGTAGCCTTTGCTAGCTCTAGCTCTCACAGATACCATTGTATTTTTCACTAAAAAAAGAAAGGACCTCCTAAGATAGATTTAAATGGCAAGTTGGGGACCTAAGTGTGGGACTGTGGCCCGGGGGCTTGGCGGTTCAAATCCAGTAGCGGCTCTCAGGAGCAGCACTGGGTCACACCCACAACCACCAGAGGCAGCGATGCCCACAAAACAAAACAAAAGGCAAGTGAATATTCCATGATATAAATAATACCTTAATTTAGGTGAAAATGTTCACTTTGAATCTGAGTGTAAGTTGCTCTTTTTAATTTTATTTTTTTCAGCTGTGAAAGTGGACATTTTTGTTGTAAAATATATTTTACAATTTGTCATGAAGGTGCTTACAATGTCAAGCATTGAACAGTTGTTATTTAAATGGTTGTCTTTGTAAGAGAAGTTATAAGAATCATGGAGGTGTAATTGCTCAGCAGTCAGGTGCGATTTAGAGGTTGGCAGGTGGAATCTACCAATGTATTCCTGGCAGAAGAAAAAGACCATAAGGATCACATTGTAAGGAACTCTATTAGGTAGTTCTATTTTTCTGTACATAAATAATTTTTCTTTTACTTTTTTTTTTTTTTGTGACCTCACTACCCTGGTGGGAATAGGAAGCCCAGTCTTGTCCCTGGGGAACTGCTCCTGGATCTGAACCGCCAACCCTGTGGGCTGCAGTCCCACACACAACCACTGTGTCACCAGGGCTCAACCCATAAATAATTTTTCTGTGCTTTGGAATCAGCATGAGAATATGAAAGGATAATACATTAAAATCTCCAGCATTTCCTTATGTCTATAAATTGTATTCTTGTAAAATTACACTATATTAAAACTCTATGTTAATTTATGTCATCTAAATCATTATTGATTATAAATGGATAAGGAAGGAGACAGAAATGGACTGACAGAGTGGACACTGCGGCTGTGACAATGAGCTCAAACAAAATTACAAGAAGCCACAGGACTGGGTCGGGTTTCCTTCATTGTGCATAGGGTTATTATGATTGAGAAATTACTTGATGGAACCTAACAGCAACTTCCCGAATGTCTTCACAGTGTTGAGAATTGTCCGTGAGCTCTGTGCAGACTTTAAAGTGAAATAACTAGACCACAAGCGAGGTCATGGAGCAAAGACTGCGATGATGAAAGATGGATCTCTTTGTGTCCTCATCAGAATCAGTCTGGAGCTGGTCATGACTTTCCTTCCCACTTACTAAGTCAAAGGAGATGAAATACTGCCCACGCACTCTTTTTACATACATTGACTCACATGGATTTCTATGATCCAGAAGTTACTCAAAGTCCATTTTAAAAACCATTCTATAGGGTCCCATATAGCTCTTATCACAATCCATACATCCACACATCGTGCCAAGCACATTTGTACATATGTTGCTATAATCATTCTCCTTTTTTTTTCATAATCATTTTCAAAACTTGCTTGTTCTACTTGAGCTGTTGGTATCTGGTAGCCCCCTACCCCACCATGAACCCTAATAATTTATTATTTTTTCCATGTCTTATACACATGGATGTTTCCTTTGGCCCACTTTTCTGGGGGGGGGGGTTATATGTAGATCATTGTGATTAATTCCCTTTTTCTCTCCAACTTCCCCTCCCCTTTCTCATTATTGGCCCTGTGGAGTTTAGCTGTCCTGGATTCCCTGTGATTCTAGATCTTATCTGTACCAATGCAGAACTGATACCATGATAGGGTGGAGCAGGAAGCATTGAAGAACTAGAGGAAAGTTGTAAGTTTATTTGGTATCACACAGCACTCTGACTGGCTCCTCCTTTCCTTGTGACCTTTCTGTAAGGCACATACAATACTATGTAAACATACAGATGGACTTTGGGTCTCCACTATGCACACTGCCCCCCTCATACACATTGATATGGTTTTTTGTTATGGGTTTTTGATGCCTGATATCTAATCCAGTTGACCTCATCCTCACAGAGGATGTTGGCTTTGTTGCTTCACAGCTAAATGGCTGCTTACTTATCTCCTCACAGAGGATGTGGGCTTTGTTGCTTTTCAGCTAGATGACTGCTTACTTATCTTCAAACCTTTAAGACCCCAGATGCGATGTCTTTTGATAGCCAGACACTGTCAACTTTCTTCAACACATTTGCTTTTGCACTCAGTTTGTCTTTTGTGATCATGTTGAGAAGGTGAGCAGAACAGAACTAAGTGTTCTTGTGTTTATTAGAACAAAGTGCAGTGTGTCAAAAACAAAAACTCCTTGAGTAGGGGCCCAATGTCTGTTTGCTATCTTAGTACTTATCATAAAAATATATGTACATAAATCTATTTCCTTATAATTATATATAAATATTTACATATATACATGCCTGTATTTAGATGACTATAAATATCCTTTGCCTCCTTTGTCTTTGTTCTTCTATTTCCTTTTATTTTTCTTTTGTTCCACTATCATGTTTGGCCTTCATTCTGGATGTGGTAATTCCTCTTGGCTACATTTCCCTTGTTCAAGCCCCACCAAGCCTCGTATATCCTTCTTGCCACTATTTTTAAATCACTTACTGTTCCCTTGTTCCTGTGTTGCTTGATAACACCCCTTCCTTTCCCCTGCCTCTCCCTCTTCCATATTCCCCAGGAACCATGTGTCCCACATATCTTACCTAGATAGACATGCAGAGACAATAATAAACACAAAAGCAAGACAGAACAACACAAAACAATGAAAGAAAACAAACAAAACAGCAACAACAAAAATCTATAAAGAGTTCTAGGTCTGTTTGTTGACCATTAGGAATGTTTTCTGGTTGAGTCTGATCAGTTTCCATTCCCTAACCCCAAAGTCTATTTTTGGTATTACCCGGAGGTGAGGGGATGGGGGGGGTCATTACCTTGTTCTCCTTGCTGCTCCTTTGCATGCTTCTTGTGTTTTGCCTTGGCGTGATGGGGTCAGATCAGGCAAAATCCCCACATTATGTCTCCAGTGTTGTCAGTCGTAGCACTGAGTCAATAAGTGACAAGTGTCTCCTGGGGAGCTGGCCCTATGGCCTTATGTGGGTTGGATGCTCTGAACAGGAATATCTTCTTCAGGGCTTGGTGGGATAGGATTTGTACCACCGTCTCTCCTTCTCTGTTCGTTTGTTCCTGTGTCCTCTGATCAGACAAGCCCCTCACCCTGTGCTGTATCTTTTGTGCTTTCCTTTGAAATGAATTCTTTGGGGGTGGAGGTGACCACCTACCTGGGATTGGAGCCAGCTCCCCAAACTCTCCTTTGGTTCCCAGCTTCATTCCAGTATGTACACCGAGTTGATGTCTAATCCCACTCTTCTTCTTCTATGGAGATATAAAGAATACCCTCTCCTTGGCTCAAACCCTACTTTTTAAGATGATAATTTATACACAAAAGTTTTATGTAGTATTATAAATTGCAAGTGTTGAGGTAAGCACACACTGTATTATGTTTTGTGAAATCAAGTGAGGCAATGTCTGTTCGAATATTCAAGGAGTGTGAACCTTACTAAAGGATGACTAAAAATTAAGGTGACTACATATATTAATGTCAGATGGGGGAACATTGACTCACAAGTGTGTAAAGTAGGTTGAAACCACACAACAATGGTTCAATATGATTGCATTAAATACTAAGAGAAACTATAATAAGACAGTATATTAAACTAAACCCTAGAGAAGCATGCCATCCATGCTCCTGAAGAGAGCAAACCTTAGTGGAGCTGGGAGTTTAACATTTAACAGTTACCCTAATAAGTAAAGAGGATTATAGGCTGAATTATGGTGCTGGGAAAGAATATTGGAAGTGCTATGGCCCGTTGTCAAACAAGTCAATATGTCTGGAAGAAGTATGTGTGCCATGATACTTCTTATGGCAATGATGGAGAGACTTCATGTTTCATACTTTAGCCTGTCAGGAGAGGCCAATCCCTGAAGAAGGGGATCATGTTTTGTGAAGTTGAGGAGCAGCCAAAAGCAGGAAGGCCTTCAGGGAGATAGATCGATAAACTGACTGCAACAATGAGATCAAGTCTCAGAACAATGGCGAGGATGATGTCCACAGGGGTCAGTCCTTCCTTGATGACACCTAAGAAGAATAATAGCAATCTGCCTAAATGTAAATGAGTGAGCTTTGCCTGCACTGAGAAGCTGCGTGGTTCTCAACTTTCCTTCAATAAAGTTCCTCAAGTTGTGGTGACCCTCATAAAATTATTACTCTGCTACATCATCACTGCAAGTTTGTTATTGTTATGAATTGGGTGACCTCTGTGAAAGGGTCCTTCAACTCCCAAAGGGGTCGCGACCCACAGGTTGAGAACTGCTGGCTTAGCTGCCTTCATTCTGGGATGCTACATGCATTTGCTGTGGTGGTCAGACAGCCTCACTCTCCTGTGGCACTGTGGACTGTGCAGGATTGGCACCTGGGTTTTCTGAAAACATCTTTAGCAAAGCTTAAGAAAAGGTGGTTAGCTCAACCTGCAAGTTTGTCCATGGGTGTGATTTTTAATAATTTAGTCTGTTTTGTCCAGAGAGAGGACACGAGTCTGAACACAAGCTCTGGTGCCAACTTGCCTATTTGGAAACTGGACTTCACAAAATTATCTTAACTATATGTTGATTTCTTGATAATCTATGAAACATATTAGAAAATTACACATGAGATGAAATGTATAGACATAGGTCGAGAGCAGATTCATAGTAAATAAAAATGATCATTATTGTGTGACACTGATTTTATATAAATTTTATTACTCAACTAAGGTATATTCATTTGTACTGTCTTTCCACAACTGTCATAAAAAAGTTGCCCTTGGATGGAGTTCACACAGCCATTTTACTCCTTGCTATTATTGATGTCTGTCTCCTAGGTTATAATAAAGGAGGTAATTCCTTAATGATTTTGAAACAGGGAATTTTTAGGATTAATCAACACTTTATCAACACATTAAAACTGACTTCATTTTAAAAAATTGTTTCCTTTCTCAACTCCTTCTCCCATCCTCTTTACATTGGGACAAGATCTTCAACAGGACCAACGTAAAACTTCCCTTTGGGATGAGTGGTGAGAGTAGGATTACTGGGAGATTAGAGGGAAGGTGGAGTATAGAGGGGGTGCCGATTTCAAGGAGCTACATGTGATCTCCTCCTGGGGTAAGGACAGCAGTGAAGTGGGTGAAGGGGCATATCAGACAGTGTGTGATAGGACAAAATAATGGTAATTTGTAAATTAGTAGGGGTTTATGCGGGAGGGGGGAGGGAGGGAAAATATGGGGAGCTGAGGCCAAGGGCCTAGGGAGAGGTAGGGTGTTTTGAGAATGATGAAGGCAACAAGTGTAGAAATGTGGTCTGCATATAATGGATGGATGTATCGTGATAAGAGTTGTCTGATCCCCCAATAAAGTGATTAAAAAAAAAAACTTGGTAAGAAGTTAGGTTTAACATATATTTCTCAAAGTTTAATGTTGTACAGAAATTTTTAGAAATACTAGCATATGTTTCATTTAGCTTTCCCTTTGTTTCTTGCCCAGTAGAAAGTGTTCTGCAGGTCTGCTCTTCTGGCTTCTCAAGGCTAAGAGTGAAAGAAAGAGGAGCAATGGAGAAAGCATTTTTAATTCAAATAACCCCTCTGAGGAAAAATGGCGGTTAGAATTGGAGATAACTCGATAGTGCTGCAATTCTTCCATCTCCCTGTTGGTTTCACAAGGCGTACCAATCCAATGCTTATCCATATCATTAGTCATATAGGAGTGAGAGAAGTAAGGTGTGAATGACCACTGTCCAGAAACATTAAACACAAAAAGTTGGCCGAGCAGCTAGAAGGAATTCTTACAAAATCACAATCTTTGTTTACACAATGCATCACATTGTTCAAATACACAAAAGTCATTCATTTAAATTGTAGAAATATTAACAGAATTATCAGAGTATTGTCCAGTACATCATATAACCCTGAAAACTGAATCAGCAAAAAAGAAGGAACAAAAGGCTGGTCTCAGATAAACTAGAAAGTGTTGTCAGGGAAAACCCATGGCATAAGGAAAGAATAGTCTGGGTCATCTTCTAAAAGCAGAGCCAAGAACCAGAACAACATCTTAACTACAGTTGAAAACAGTTGTCCAAAGAATAAAAGGCAAGAGGAGACTAGAAAACAAAGAAAAAGAAAATAGCCTGTATTTTGAGATAACGTAATTCAAGATGTAGATAATTTTTTCTATAAGGACAATGTGAATAGAACTTAAATAAATAGCATATAAAACTGGAAAAGAAAAATTACCCCCAAATTCCAGAATAAGAAGGCAAATCTCACAGATTACCAATAGATGAATTACATACAGCAAGAAAGAGACAAGTTGCAGCTGAAAATGATGTTACTGTCAAAAAAAGAAAAGGGAAAACTTACAATGTTATAACTTGAAATGAAAAAAATAGGAAAAGGATAACAACTAATGAGCACAGAAAAGAACCATCTATTTAAAATATAATTGGTACATCTAGACATGTTAACAGTGAGAAGAAAGTGATCTTAAAATAACTTTTTTCCCTGAAAGGAAATTCATAAAAGAAGGAAGGATTGAATTTGAAGCCTGCAAGGGTATACTGTAAAATGACACAAGATAATTGACACTGAGACATATTCATTTTAAGTTGCAGATTTTCAAGCATAAAAAGGAATTTAAACAACCAGGCAGAGAGATGTAATTAAATGTTATGGGGCCAGAGGGGGGTGGAGACAGAATTCATGCTATTGCCTGCTGTCTTGTGAGTGACACTCAATGTCCAAATATACAGGAGCTAGCCACATCTTTCTTAGGTAAATATTCGCTGACCCCAGGAGCTATTTAACTGGAAAGCATTAGCAAGAGGATTGATGGCTGGACTGGATGGCTGTGAGACTACTCATGACAGCCCCCAAGGAAAACAAGGAATGTGAAGTCTTTAAATCATTATTGATATGATCCCAACCCATTTCGGTTAAATTGATTCTGAATGATAGCTACCAATAGGACAGGGTGTAGCTACACAGTGTGGTTTCTGAGGCCTTACTAATTTGGACACAGTCTGCCAATTCTTTGCCTTGCTGATTTACTGGAGAGTTAAGCCCTTTGATCAGCCATCAAATGCTCAAACACTGTACAATCTGCATACTTATTATAAATAATGGAAAAGGGCTAGCAGGTGAATAGAATTTAGTAGCATAAGCATTTGATATCTAGTTGATCATATATAATGAAGGTATCCCTATTATTAATAGCTCCCTATGAGCTATTAATATACAGTTTAATTAGGAAGCTAAGGGTGCAATATAAAGGTGTAAGTCAATGAAATGATAAGGTGTGAAGTTAATCAAAGATGCGGGAGATGAGCTAAAACATTCAGGTAAATTAATTTACTGTTCCTTCAAAGAAAGGTATAAGTTTATTAAATTTCAATTCAAATTATGAAACATTTCATTTTAAAAAGGAGATAACGCTTTCAATGATGCTCTAAAGTTCTATTTTGTAATATGCTTTCTTTTTGTTTAAACTTAGAGGGATATTGAAAAGAAACTCTAATGAATAATCTTTTCATCTAAGTTCATCAGGTATTCCAGTATTAGTTAGGATTTTATATTTTACTACTTCACAGCCAGCTGAAATGATGCTTTGCTCAAATGACAGGCATGATATTTATGCCCACTTTCTGTGAAAGCACAATTTAGGACAAAGTTTTGCATAAATACTTTACTGTGGCAGTGATCTCAGAGGACAATGATAGCTAACCGTGCCAAACAAAACGGAGCTGAAGCAGGACAGGGATAAAGAGGGGGTATTATTAATTTTTCCACACAAAATCAGACAACACAACTCGCTGCCATTAAGTTGATTCCAACTCATACCAACTCGTAATGGACAGAGCAAAATTGCCCCTGTGGGATTCTCAAACTGCACATCGGAATCAGAGTAGAACCACCACCCCCTTCCTCCTCTGAGCAGCTGGTAGTTTCAAATGAATGACCCTGAAGCTTACAGCCCAGCATGGAACCCTAATCCCTGGGCTCCCTGATTTGTCTGCCAGCATGGGTTTTTTGTTGCTTACTTGCAAAGTACTCTCCAAGAAGGAGTTGAAGAGTATTTTAAAGCTTTAGGACTGAAAAATGAAGTTTCGATTCATTTGCTCCCAGTTCACATTATTCTAAGATTTACTCCTCTATGCACAAACATCCCTGCCTTTTGTGATGGTGTAATTGAGACTGAGCAGACTCTATGGCACGTGCTTGCTGGTTATTCAAGAATACCGATTGATATCTTCCAGAATAATAAATGTTCCCAAGTGTTCTAGGTTCTTCAGAGACTGTCAGTGCCAAAACATATGAAACTCCTGGACAAGCTCATATTAATTTTTTCATCTTAGTGGGCCCCATGGAATTGCTTCTGACTCAGAGGATTAGATGTAAATCAGAATGAAACTCTGCCCTGCTCCCTATTGTCTTCACAATTGTTGCTGTTTGAGCCCATTGCTCCAGACATTGTGACCAGGCATCAGCTCTAGGGACTTCTTGTTTGCTATGACTTTTCTTTGCCGACACGATCCTTCTCCCAGGACTGATTACTCCAGATGACATGTTCCAGTTATCTTAGATAAACTCTTCCTGTGCTTCCTTCATTCCAAGGGTCATTTGGCTAGATGACTTTGAAAACAAATTTGTCGATTCTTCTGTCAACCCAAAGAATATTAATTATTCTTTGCCATGATCATAATTAAAAGTCATCAATCCTTCTTTGGTTTTCCTAATTCACTACCTATTTTTCACATGCATATTAGGCAGTTAAAATTTAGTATGAGTCAAGTTAGGTTCACCTAAATCTTCAAAGTGACCTCAATCTTCAAAGTGCACTCTCTGCTTGCTAACACACTCAATTGACCTTTCTAAAAACATCAAACTTCCCAATTGAAATAGATTATTATATTTGACTGCTGAGTCCAGTAAATTCCTTGTGGATTTAAATAAAAGGAAATCTTAGATAACATCAATTTTTTTAGCATAATGATGGTTGGCTTATTGACTCAGTTTTGAAGATTTTCTTTTTTATGGTGAGCTGGAATCCACACTAAAGTTTATACTCTTTGATCTTCATCAGTAAATT